>JAUZSX010000007.1:448035-497842 GCA_034780655.1 Idiosepius hallami | reverse complement strand
TCATTGGCAAATATCAATCATCATCATAATCATCATCAACAAATGCTGAAAAATAATTTTTTTTTTTTTTTTTTTTTTTTTTTTTTAAATATTTTTCAATGAGTTTCTCTCAAGTGATTGCCACCTTCATTGCTGTTGGCATTCCTTATTTTCACAGATGGTCCAAGATTGAGAAACATTCAAGATCATCATTTGGCCAATAAATGGTCAATCTGGAAGAAACAAAAAAGTCAGAAACAATTTTCAGAAAATCAAAAACAAAGTTTTTTTTTTAATATTGTCTATTAAATCAAATTTTGAATTTTAATAATTTATAATGAAATCTACAACTTTTGATTCTTTAATGAATATACTAATTGAATAACTTAGTTCATTATTGATCAATTAATAAAATATTGACTGGGAAATAAAAATATTGGTTTTGGCTACAAGCTTTTGGATAGAAATTAGATACAATATAAATAGTATATATCATTATGAAATAGAAGTAGAAAGAAATTACATTCATTTGCAATCTTTTGAATTAAAGCCTAAAAAAATTATATATATAAGGAGTATTTAGGTATATAGAAATCCATAACAAGATTTTCTGATTTCTTCTAATTATTTCATTAATTTCAACTTGATATTAGGTTGCCCAAAAAGTTTATAAAAATTGAAGTTTTACTTGCCAAGTAATAAGAAAAAGAACAAAAATTATTCCTCAAAATAAAGATCAACAGTGTTTACAAACTTTTGCGATAACCTAATAATTACCAGCAATTCTACCGATGATATTTTTGACTGTTGTCAATAGGGAAAATTACCTGATCTTTGTACATCTTCTTAATATCTTGAAGATCCATACGCATTTCTTCTGCTTCTTCAACTTTCTCTCCATACATTTGTAATAAGGCATTGTAGCGTTGATATAAATCCTAAGGAAGAAAATTATAAAAAGACATTGTTTCCTTGGCTTATTGGATAGGTCTTTTTTTTTGTGGAAAGGGTTATTTTGAATGTAAAATATTTATTTTAATAGAAGGGAGATTATATCAATTAGAATGCAAATTACCTTAATAAAAGGCAGCTTAGTTAATCGTTTTTCTTATAAAATTTCATCCATATAACTGAAGGTTTATTTTTTCATTTATAGGAATCCTTAAAAAGTTTTTCAAACTATTATCCTTATCTCCATTTTTTAATGTAATATGATGAGAAGAACCCGTGGATTAAACACCTGTTTCAGTTTGAAATTCTGTAATGGTATATGATGATGGCATCTAATATCTGAAGAAGACTGGTTGGTCAATTGGCCAAAATGTTGTGCATTTATCAACAATAGAGAGCCATTAAAGGGAAGTAATTTGTTCCTCTCTAATTACTGTTTGTGATGATTTTTAATTGTGACTCACATATGCACTGGCGTGTCAATATATAAATAAATTTTTTAAGAAGAAAAATATTACAAAAACTGACTGTAAAACAAAATGAATTTTAAATCCTTCATCTTGTACTTACTGAATGTTTTTCTTTTATTTCAGGAAGTTCTTTCACTTGTTCTTGGAGATCATCATTCAAATTTGACAAATTGACAAGTTCTCTAGCCATAGATTCCCTTGTCTTTTCTAATTGACTAATGTCTTCCTAAAAACAAAACAGGATAAACATTATTTCACAATAACAACATCTGTAAGAATCCAATCCAAACATTGACTTTTTAGTTTATTTTTTATAAGTTAAACAAAAAGTCTTACCTGTAATTGGTTAATTTCCCCTTCTTTTTGTTTCAACTGGGACTGAAGACTTTCTAGGAGGAGACTGGCTGCTGCCCCACCCTGACGCAAACTGTCATATAAACTTGACCTATTTCCATTTGGTGTCGAAGCAACAGCAGCCATAAGCAAACTTTTCTCTAAAATATCTTCCTAATAACAAAACAACAAAGAAATTATTGTTATTTTTAGAATCCTTAAGATGAGGCTTCATAATTTGTACATTAATTTTCCATACAACATCAGGATTGTATTCAAGAGTTAACTCGACTCTTCAACAACACCTCTAACAGACTACAACATGATCAAGAATACCATGTAGTCAATTGACAAAAATTATTATAAAGGTGAGACATGTTGGACACTTTGATACTCTTTATTCATTAAAGAGAGTATTTATTCACACACACTTTTCTATAGTTTTTGAAAATAGATCTTACTTGGGATAAAGAAGTTATTGACATTGTAGATGATGTAAGGTTGTCTGCTGGGATTCCTGGACTGCCTCGTTGAGAGGAAATTGGTGATGGGCTTCCTCGAGAATAAAAACTCTTTTCCTGAAATAAAAAAAATGCCGAAAACTTAAATAGAAAATTTTACTGCTTGCTTGCAAGTTTTGTAAACTCTCTAGATTCATTCTTATAAAGTAACCACTATAAACAATCAGAAAACCCCAATTTTTATTCTTTTTAGATTGGTTTAGAAAGAATATTTCAGAATCTTAAACAGAAGATTATTTATGAAAATGGATCTTCATTTACTCCTTATTATTACTTATAACCAGTAATAAAACCCCAAATACCATATAATCTTGTGTATTTATCCAACACTACTTAACACCAACCATCTAATGATAGTATGATGCTAGTAACAAGAGGTTTATTAGTTTGCATATTAATTTTGTAAGTAAATCTTTGTTTAGAAATGAAACAGAAAATCTTCAGCATTGAATACTCTTCAAGATATTACCTAAACTATTAAACAAAGAAACCCTATCAACACTTCTTAACAATTGTAAGATTTTATTTTAAAAATCACTATTAATCTTTTATAATCAGATAAAATGTATAAAGAAAAATGGGCAAAACACACATTAAATTATTGTTGTTTCAATAAGAATGTAAATCTGGTTTCCCAAATGCTTGTTGGTAGATTTTTAGTTAAAATCTTCTCTCTTCTCAAGCTCAGTCCATAAAAATGACTGTAGATTAAAAAATTAATTGTAAATAGATTAAAAAAAGATTTAAGGATTAAAAGTTTTAATTCCTAGTACCAACCATTTCTCTCATTTGCTCAAGAGATTGGATTAACTTTTTCTTTTCTGTGTCCAATTTGGTCCGTTCAACTTCCAACTGAGTTTCAAGATAAACCTTCAGACAACAACAAAACAAAAAAAAAAGACTCATTAAAAAATAGCCCATATTTATTGACTCAATTTATTTATAAGGTACAATCAATTACATATTGCTTGTTATTTATCATAAATGGGATTTTAGAAATGTGGGGGGGATCATTTATTTTTATTAGTCATAATTTGGTTTATTGTCTAGATTTTATAATAGATTAAGATGACTCATCATTATAATTTTTTTAAATGTGTATATATATATATATATAAATATAAATAAATATATATGTAGTTAACTACAAAAAAAAGATATTTATATAGATAATTCTCAAATAATTAAGATGACTCATCATTATAACCTATTATTTTCTACATGTGTGTGTGTATATACACACACACACTTTAAATAAAATTAAAATTTTAGATAATGTGTGTATGTAGTTAAGTACAAAAAAAAAGACATTTATCTAGATAATTTTCAGACAACACTTTTAAACCAAGTGAAGAAGAATGAGGAGAAAAGGTCATGAAACATTCTCAATGAAAAAAAAAACAAGACAAGAACAATAACTTGAAATTAGAATTTAAAAATAACTTCATATTTAGATTATTTAACATTGCTCAAAAAATATTTCTGATTTGTAATTGTCTTTCTTAAGTATATATCAATAGTGAAAGAAAGGAAAAAAAGGTGAATGGAAACGTTTATTGCTGCTTGTGTTAAACATTTCATTAAGACATTTGTCTTGAATCTGTTTTGTTATTCTTTGAAAAGATATCTAATTGATTGATAAAAACAATTTGATTAAAGACAATTTGGAAATATTTCAAGAGGACAAAAAAATAAAAAAAGCACCTTTTCTTTTTTCAATTCCTGAATTTCATTGGACGTTTGGTGTTTTAGAGTTTCTAATTGAGCCATGGTGCTAAAAGAAGTAATCAATAAGAATAGTTAAACATTTTAAGAATTATTAAATAATGAGATTTTTCTAAAAAAACAATGTATAATGATTAGTATTCAGCGTAGAGTATAAGGGCACAGACAGAAATCCATATACACCACACATGAATATGCTTGATAAAAAGAGGATTATTATTGTAATGGCATTTGCAGCTGATTAAAATCTAGAAATTATAAGATTTTATAGTTTAAATTCACATATTCAAAAATTTCTAAATGGAAAAGAATCTCTAAACACCTTTATCTGAAAGATCATAGTAAAATATTAGAATTATTGACTTTAAACACAAGGTTTTTTCTTCTTTTCATGAGATTCATATAATGGTATAAAACTAGTTTTGCAATTATTTCCCATTGACTTCATTATTTTTTTTTTTAGATGAAGATAAATTCCATGATTGTCTCCTCTCTTTAATATTGGCCAATCAATTAAATCTTTTAGTTTAGAAATGATATAACTTTACAAATAGAAACCTAATTGAAGAACTGATTCATTAGATATAAACAAGGATTCTTTCTTACTTATTGTAGCTATCTTCTAACACTTCAGATTTAGACCTTTCCATTTCCAGCAGGGCAGTTAGTTGAGACTTTTCCTGTCGTATGCTTGAAATCTGAGTCTCCATAGCTTTTAATCTGGCAGATTGATCCTGGACCTTTTCCGTGGCAATGTGATCTTTTTCCGTAGCTACAGCCAGTTGATTGTTGATTTCAGCTGAAAAACAACCATTGTGAATAAAAAATATTTTTGCAAACAAGTGATGTTAAAATTAAAAAGCAGCTTTTGCCTTTATGTTAAGAAGAAGGAAATGTATCAAGGAAAAGTATAACAGCATTATTCATCTAACATGAATAATGCTGTTATACTTTTCCTTAATCATAACTGCTAAGATTTTGAAATTTGTAAAATCAATCTTTTCAAAGTATTAAATATTCAATGCAATAATATTAGGAAAATCAGAAAATTAGAGACGATTAAGATGCAGGCATCAAAAAGGTTGTTTTTATTGAGACACTAAGAAGAACAATAAGGAGTTTAAATGAGATCATTCACATTTTCATAAAATTGAACTTTGCAAACTTATTACTTATTTCAAACTTAGTCATATAACAACATTTGATTTGATTGCTTTTTATTTTCTTTGATGGTTTATCAAATTTTATAGAATTACTAATAAATAATGCCCAGCTTTGCTCAGGCAACACGGACATGCCACTAAGGTAATTAAGGAAGCCTATTATTGAAGAAAGCAGTTAATGCTGTTTTCTACTTGATTCATTTCTAAAGGTTTTCTCTCGGATACCTAGGTCTATTAAACAGAAAGACATATCCGTATATATGTAAATTCTTTTTTTTGTTTTTGTTTTGAAAATAACTATTGTGGTTTCATTTTCTGAATAGCTATATGTAAAAATAGGATTAAAAAAAAAATAACTATTTTGGTTTTATTTTTTTTTAAAGTTACAGGATGTTGGGTCTCATACAAAAATGACAATCCGATTCTTATAAGCACATAGATAATATTGAAAAATTTCTGTGATGTCATTTTGGAAATAAAAAGGTTTGACATTTTTTCATTATTTTTCCCCATTTTTTTTTCACTTACTAATTTTGTCCAAGAGACTCTTTTCTCTCTTCTCCCACAAATCAGATTGGGCTGCAAATGTTGATTGCAGGTTTTCAATTTGTCTCAACAAAGGACGGGTGGCTGAATAACAACAACAAAAGATGGTTATTTATATTTGGGCATTCGATTGAAAATCAAATTTCAACAAAATCAAGCTTATCAATTTTCAAGATTGATTTTTTTATTAAAAAATGAGGAATATTTAGTTTTAACAAATATAAATACAGGTTATTAAATGTAAAAAAAAACAAACTTGAATCAAAAGAAATAAAGTGGAAGATTTTTGAATAATTGATGATAGAATTTCATAAATGACAAAAAAATAAAAATATATTTCAAATTCTATTTTTAATTTTGATTATTAAATACAAATACTTATTAGATTTGACTGAAAATTAGTTATTTGTATTTACCATATTGTTTAATACATATGGTGCTTTTTTTCCATTTTTCCAATGGAATAATGTGGTATGAAATTCACTAGAATTAAATAATTAAAATTCTTATTTGCAAAATTAGATTCAGTCTTGGAAACATGGCAAAAGCAAAATGTATCCTTATTCTACTTTAAGTTTGACTCTATTGAGTGAGTGGAATCAATCATTTTAGTTTCAAATTTACCTGATGTCACATTATTTGTCAAGTCTTGATTACGGGCTTCATCTTCTTGAGATCTCTGGTAAGAAAAGAAAAAATAAATCAACATCATTGACTTCATCTAATATTTCATGGATTTATTTATTTATTTTTTTACTGATTATTATGGTGTGGAAACGTTTTGGTTGTTGGAAGATAGAGGGAAGACATGTAACTCTGACTCTTAATAGTAGATAGGATGACAGCCATGTGGAAGTAACATCATGGGAGAGTCCATATCTTTCACCCAAATCTATCAGGGGTGTCACACCCCAACACTGATTTGCATCATAGAGAATATAAAAAAGAAATTCATTCAAGTGACATTGACGTCTTTTGGGTTTGATTTGTAAGATTTGCTTCAAATAATAAATAGAAAAAGAAATTCTTTATAAAAATCTTTTCAGAAATATCATAGTTTTTGTTTCAGTATTAAATATTCTAAACTCTGGATTTTCCTTGCTCTGTGGTTTGGAGCATAGGCTGAAGGTGCAGTTTTGGGTTCTTTGGCTCCAAATCGCTTAAACTCTATGTTTACTATGACAGGGAGGGGTCATCATTCGTAACCAAGGATCTAAATCCCCATTGCCTGTCACTTCCAGGATCCTGTATACATTTGCATCGAACTGTTTCCACTTGCTTCTGTTTGAAGATTGGGGCCTCTGGATATTTGGGTTGAGGGCAAGCAGTTGGTGGTTTTCATGTGGCTTTGACTGCTCTGTGTGTTATTGTATACTCTTTGGGGCTTTGTGTGGCATGTGATTTTTGGCAGTGGGCACTGACAGCACTAGGAAGCTCTTGGCACTGTGGTTTGACTCTGGCCCTGACTTCTCTAGTGTCTGACCAGAAGTGACCTCTGTGTGTTGTCATCAATGCCACTGACAAACATTTCTTCCTGCTTTGATGGATTTTAACCCCTTTTCATTCTTGCAGGCTTTGCTGCAAATGCATTGTGTTGTTTTCACTATTCCATCTCATGAGTCATTATCCTTATATATGTCCTATTAGAATGCTCATCCTCCCCACCCCCATCTGTATTTTTCCTTATGTTCTCTATAGCTTGCTTCTGGGTTCTTCCTCATGGAAACCTCTCACCCTAGGTTGCCCTCTCTATGGTGGTCCTCTGTCTCTCCAAATTTCACCGCTCTTTCCTGGTTGTCACTGGTTCATCCAGACATTTCAGTTAAAAAAACATCTTCTGATACAATGCCTTGGACACATCATAGTTGTGTTTCCTTGGATCACTGAGTGTTTTGGGTCTTTCAACAGACACCCTCCTTCAGGTGAATCAACCAAGGTTTGCAAGGCCCCGGTCTGTGTCCAAGTGGCCCATCTCTACCTCCATGATCCGCCCCCTCTTCAATCAGAGCCATTTGAATCCTTTTTCAGTAGCCTTTACGTTATTGCTTATGGCTCCTGTTTTGGTCCTGTCCTCTTATCCCTTGTGTGCTTTACACTTTGCTAAAGGAGTGACTGGCAAATCTCTGGCTGCCCACCTCAACTGACATACACCTAGTCTTTCACTCATTTTGTGCATTCCAAAAGAACAAAACTTTATTAGTTTTTTGTAGTACTGACCTGCTGTAAATCAGCAATCTCACGTTTTAACAAATCTTCACGTCGTCCGTATTCCTTCTCCATTCGTGTTAGACTCATTCGCAAATCTTCAATCTAAAAAAAATCACAACAAAAGATGCTTTAAACACAAATGCCCACAGTATGTGTATATAGACATACAGAGGAGGAATCTTTTTAGATAAGATTAATAAAAAAGAGAATAAGTTTTCTTATTTAAAAATTAACAGAAAATCATTTTAATATTAAGTTGAAAAATTGAAATTCAAGGATACTTTTTTCATTTGCTTTTTTTAATAAACCCTATTTAAGATTTTAAACATTATAAAAAATCTAAGAAATGGAATTAATGTGTTTTATGGATTTCTTTTTAAAATATTTAAATTAATAGTTGATTTTAGTTTAATGCTGATTGCCATAATTTTTAATAAATATCAGATTGTTAGTAAAACCATAGCAAAAAATCTTTGAATTATCATCTAAAAATAGAAATTCAAAAAAGGTTTAAGAAATATTATTTTTTTTTTCACCTGCATTATAAGGGATTCTTTTTCAAGTCGACTTTTCTGACGTTCTTTTTCCATATTTAAATGATATTCATCACGAGCTTGATTCTCTGCACTGAGAACAGCTTCATGCACTTTGCTGTCACGAGCTGCATTTGATTTATTCAATTCAGCAATCTCTCTGATAAAAACAAAAACTTAATTTAAAGAAAATGAAATCTTTTTTTTCTTGAAAAAAAAAGATTTCATTTTCTTCAAATAAAGTCAGTTGAAAACAATTACAGACTATCCATATATATATATATTTATCTATCTAGTTTGTCAAATCATGATGCTAACTTACTTATAAGAGTTATCCAAGGCAACTTGTAAACCCCGAGCTTTTTCTTGAGCATCTTCAAGGTCACTCTAAATAGAAAACCAAAATCTTCATTAAATGAAAGAAATCCTATAGAAATAATTCATTCAGTATTTGATAAGCTCTTTAGGTTTCTCCCACCTTTTTTAATGTAAAAAACAAAAAAATGATTCAAGAATTCCATTTAAATATACAATAGAATATTTTCCTGCTCAAATATAATGTAAAAATTCATTATTATTTTATTCATGACTCAAGATCATTTCATGTATTTCAAAACTTATATAAACATTTCAAAATTTATATCATATTTGACTGTTTATAGTGAACTAAAAATGCTAATTCTTAATTCTATACATCTTTTTTTTTTTACTTTGAATTATGATTTATTTTAAAATCATTTGAACTAAAATCTCCATTATAGTAGAATCATTGAAATTCAACTTGGAATTCTGCTAAAGAAAATAGAACAAAGAAAAAAATAACTGAGTCTAATGATGCGCTGTAATATTTGTATTTGAAGAGTGAAAGAACTTATTTCACTAAAATAAAATAGATAAATAAAAAGATAACTTTCAGAATTAACTTTTATCTATAAAATATAACAAATAGCTGACCAATAATAAAATGATGTTGTTCAGACCCAATAAAAAAAAACTAACCTTTAGTTTGATCACATCACGATCTTGTTTTAAGACTGCAGCATTTAACTTTGTAATGGCTTCTGTAAAAAATCCATCAATATTGAAATCAGATTTTATAATAAAGAAACAAGAATAGTCCTACATCTATCAATATTTTGTATAGTTAGGTAGTAACTATAGGACAAAGTGACAACATTTGCAATACCCTAACCATAAGAAGTCAACTTTAAACAAAATGACACTTTGTTCTATAAACAGACGTACATACATACAAAAATAAACCAACTGAACAACACTAATTCAAAATAAAAGTCATTGAACATATATTTAGATGATTAAAACTAGTATTGTGACAGTTAAAGATCACAGATAGCAAATAGAAAGAGAAATTAGTTGTAGGAGGAAAATTTAGAAATTATGAAGTTTCCATTAAGTTGGTTGTCTATTACTGCTTGTTTCTATCATTTCTTTCTTACCAATTGATATTTTAGGATGTTACAAAAGTGACATTGAAACAAGTAATTATGTCATGTGACTGTTTGAAAATCAGAATTTGTGTGGCAATAGCAATACGAGTAATTTCAATGATAAAAGTCAGAGGGTTTTCTTTGTAGTCAAATAAGTGAGAAAGAGAGACGGTTGGGGAAGATAGGGAGACGGTTGGGGAAGATAGGGAGACGGTTGGGGAAGATAGAGAGACGGTTGGGGAAGATAGAGAGACGGTTGGGGAAGATAGAGAGACGGTTGGGGAAGATAGAGAGACAGTTGGGGAAGATAGAGTGATCTAATCACCTCATTTCAGACCTGATGTCATTTAGATTTACATTCATAATCTCTTGAAACACACTGAAGCCATAAACTCTGATAAACTAAATATCTTGCAAAAGCAATTCAAATAAATATTTCAAATAATAGTTACATGGCATTATGTTTTGAATTGAAAAGAATAAATAGATTGGTGTTGTTTGATTATTTCCAACAAATTAGACAAACCTGTTTGTTTTTTTTCCATGTCTTCTTTTGAATCTAAAATGACTTTTAAACGTTCAAGTTCAGTTTTTTGATCTTCAAGCTTTTTCCTAGAATTTAGAAAAAAAGACATTATTCAAAAAAAAGAAAAAGACTAATCTAAAAATATTTGACAATTTTAAGAATCAGTTATGAAATTAATAAAAGATAGAATTCTTCAAAAACTGTTCTGAGATAAAATTACATTGAAACATGATTACTAAAAATATTGTTTGAAATGAATTAAGTTTTTAAAAATTAAAAAAGATTACAGTGTCTTTCTAGAATATTTTCTCATTTTTATTGTAAAACTAAAACAAAAAAATCTATTGTGCATAAATTGAGTTTGGGGAATATTATGATTACAGAAGTATTAGTATCATTGGGATCTCACACCTATCACCAGGCGCTATTGCACCCAGCAACCAGTGGTTTTTATTGGAATCAGAGTGACAATTATTATTATGAAATTATTATCATTCTGATATTGTTAAAGCTGCATCCACTCACCAACCACACACCCAAAAATACACCTAAAGAAAATTCAAAAAAGTCCCAAATTGAATGTAAGATTACCCAATGTTGTTAAGGAATACTAATAAAAATTCTTTAAAAAAATTGTTTTCATTATTATTATTAAAAAGTAGCAGATTTTCCAATTATCAAAACAAATTATTAAAAAAAACTGTTTTTATTTTATCAACAAACATTTATAATAATTCAAGCAAATTGATTTCAAAAGTTATTTCAACCAGAATGGCTGGCTATAAATAAAATTTAATTAAGATCTAATATAAAATAAGAAACAAAGATTATTAATATATTTTACCACTGGTTTAGCATTTAATTTACAATGATAGGTTGAACATCTACAGTGAAAAAAAAAATATTTGGTAGGTAAATTTGGTAATCAGACATTAATCAAATGAGATATTTTAAGAAAAAGTCTAGATATGAAATTGTAGGTGGTACATTCTTTTATACAAGGCTTGTTCCAAAACTAATGCCTCCTATTTCTTTAGTTTTGACTGAAAAAGTTGAAGGGCTACAAAAACATGAGAAGAACCATTGAAATGATCAACCTTTTGTGCTCTTGAGCTTTTACTATATAGTTATTACTATTCTCAATGTGCCTTTGCCAGCACTAAAAGAGGTAGTCCATTTTCATGACTGGACCACACTTTGTCACTCAGATCTGTCGCCATTCTTTAATCAATGAATCTCTTAACTGTGCTGACATTGACTGCATCAGCTTTGTAAACATTCAACAGGTGCTGGTAAATGTTGTTCGCTTTGGTTTTTCTGCATGGACGAATTCAATGATGATTGTGACGCATATGACATTGTTTTCTTAGATTCTCACACCGTCAATATCTGCTAGAGAGAGATGTAACTTTTAGGTCATTAATGCACAAGTTTAGTTATCATAACAATGTAAATTACAATCCCTCCTGATCCATTTGGGTAGAATTAAAAAAATAAGAAGTATTACTTTTGGAATAATCCTTGCAGTATAGCTGAAAGGGAAAAAAAATGTCTCCACTAAAAATATTTGAAACTTTCAAATAAAGTAGGACCTAATCTGGAAAACCTGATTGTTTTATTCTTCTGAATGAACAAAAAGAAAAGATTTTATAATAAAAAAGAAATGATTACTTTTGACTGGAGAGAAGAGAATCACTTTCTTTTTCTTTCACTCTTAATTTCTTGATAATATTGTTACTCTGTAATTGTTGCTTGGATAATTTTTCTCCTACAAAACAATGGAAAAAGTTTTGTTCATGGAAAGATTTCAGTTTAATTCTTCTTTAGAAATATTAAAAAAAAAAAAAACAAATTATCCTATTTACAAGTTTATCTTTAATTTTTCTTTAAATTTTCCCTGTATTCAATTATGTCTGCCAATTGTAATGTGTGTTTAATATGCTAAAGACATTTTCAAAGCAGTCATCAAAATTTGGTCAGTTATTTTGCTTTGTTTTAAATTACTAGAATATTTTGTTTTATTAGACTTAAAGGACTACTCTTTGGTCTCTTTAAAAGAAAAACAAATGTGACTGATTTAAGGCCCCAAGTAAAATCCTTAAAATTTTAATTTTTATGGAGAATGTTGAATAATTGGTTTTAAAATATAGCAGAGTTTTAGAAGCACTGAATTGTAGAATTTTACCTCAAAGCAAAAGCAAGCCATAGATTTAAATAAAAAAATTCTATGAATATTCTAGAAAGTTATGGTTATATGTAAAACTTGATTGAACTTTTAGTAACGAAGCATAAAAGAGAAAAAAATCTTTCTGTTTGATGAATTCATTTATCATTAAGCTAAAATAATGGAAGTATTTCTTCTTGTCTAATGCTTGGAAACCTTTCAAATGAAATATAAAATACTCAATAAAGGATAAACAATTTGGTGATTGATACATAACTGTGAGAAAAGTCACAAATATCTTTGTGTTTAGACTTTCTTAATTTGGTAATTCATAATACAAATATAGAATGTTATTTTAAACTAGAAACAAACAAAAGGTCAACCTTCTTGTAAGAGTTCACTAATTTGTTCATCTTTTTCTTTGATCATCTGTTTGTAGCCTGCATCAAGATTTTGGCTGTCAAAAAACAAAGATAAAATTAATAAATCAGTTTTGATTGTTTTCATTAGGCATGGGCATTTTACAATGTTTTTTGGTTCATGAAATTCTAAGATTATAAAGATCAACAAGTCTTTGAATAATTTTGTGGAATAAACCCAATACAACTCAAATATAGAATTTCGGCTGTTATTTGAATTCTATCATTATTCTTATTTAAAGATTAAAATCTACTTTATAAATATACATGCTATAAACAAACTGTTTTCTGAATTATTTTCTATAAAAGATTTGAAATGATAAATAATATTTAATCTATACTCTACTACCAAAAGACAACTTACTTTTGAGAATTTTCTTCCAGTGTTTGTTGCAATTGTACTTTAAGATTTTCTTTTTCCTGGAGATAAAAATCAAAATATTCAAGCTTAAAAAAAAAATTCAAATGATGTGTATCAAAAGATCAAAGAAAGATTTCTTTTTTCTAAATTGCTAGTCCACACCAATCTAAATACAAGATTAAATTGTTTTCTGGAAGAGAAAAAAGAAGAAATTATTTCAAAAGAAAAGTTAACTGAATCGTTTCAAATGACCTACAAAAATCAGATTTTACATAAAGTTTTAGAAAAGAAAATATTTTAACTGTAATCAAGAGTTTAAAATTATTTAGTCTTCATATTTGATGAATAAGGAAGATTTTTTCTTCAATATTATGAATAATTTATCTTTTATTTTCAAATAAAACCTCTTTGAATGTTCAAGTATTATGGTAAACACATTTTCATCATCCATTTTTGAATGCACTGATCTAATAACTGAATGTGAAATTTTACTCCTATTTGTTGTAAAGAAAAAAAAAGCATTCTAATAATTACTTAAGATGAGTAGAAAAATTATTGAATTAAAAAGTATTTCACTTGAGACATACTTACGCACTGCTAAATAAAGACAAATTTTCTAGTTTCTAAATTTCTTCAAATTCTCTATTAAAGTAATTTGCTTGAATAGATTCAGTTGAGAACAAGATTTAACTTTATATAGTTATGCTTTGCAAAGAAGAATATCCAGTTAATTTTAAGTAACTTGGACCTAAAATAGATATTAAGCAAATTAATATTTTTATTTTGTGTCAAATCAATTTAAAGTTGAATCATATTCAAGTATAAACAGGTGTTTTCAATTTTTTGATTAGATGATATTAAAATAAGATTTTATACAAATATTTTAAAAATTGAATATAGAAAATTAACAATGTTTTTTGTTTATATTTCTACTTCAGCAATTTCCTAAATATTTCTGTTATCTTAAGCAGTTCTTAAACAAAACGTTTTACTCAATTGGTTTCTAATAAATAATGTTTTATTCACCAACCAACCAACCAACCAAATTATATGAATATAAGATTATGAAGTACAGTTTTTTTTTTAAATCTTATGCTAATAAAAGCCATTGGTTTTGACGTAAGAGTTTTCATTCAACAAATAACCCTAAAGTTTACCTTAAGAACAGTTTGCAGTTTCTTTTCTGCTTCTCCTATACGCACTGTAAATTCTTGAGTGATTGCATTGACATCAGCCATTTCAGATTCACGACTTTCTTCACTCTGGAGAAGTTGGCTAACAAACAAAAAAAAACAAAAATAATTACACAAAGAAAAATTTACAAAAAGTCACAATAAACAAAAATCAAATCAGTTCAAAGGTCAGAAAAGAATAAAGAAATTTCATTCACATAATAATTTAGTTTATTTTAAACTGGGATTTACAACTTTTTACTTGATGAACAGCTCCTCATTAAAGCTTTTTCTATTTGCTTAGTAAAAGCAGAAAAAAATCTGAAAAAAATGTTTTACTCAATTGATTTCTAATAATGTTTAATTCACCAACCAAATTATATGTATATAAGATTATAGAGTACAGTTTTTTTAAATCATATTTTAATGTATATAACAGCAGATTATAAACGAGAAAAGAATCAGTAAATCATGAATTAAAATACATACTTTAAACCAAGTAACATAATACACGTACTGATTTGTCAACATTTTGTTGAAGAATGAATAGCAGAATGCTTACTTAAGTCCAAGGGAGATAACTCATACAAACAGTTTAAATCATGACACCATACATACAATGCCCCAATTTTCATTCTATACTGTTATCCTTCATTTCAAGAAGGCTTAAACATAAAACCAAAATTATCCATCAAAACTATAAACTATAAACTAATAATAATAATAAAACGGTTACAAACAAATTCACTCAAATGTACATCATAAATTTTATCTGTAAAGATGGTTAGAAAACAATTTCATTTTAAATTGAGATAGAAAAGAGTAAATTGATTTATTAATTAGATAAGAAAGAACAGAGATGCAATCAATGCTGGCATAAGGATTTTATATGACATTTGATAATCTAGAACTGTCAATCTTTCAAATTATTATGTTTGATTTACTTGTAAAAGTTTTGGAATCAAATAATTTTCAGTTCCATTTTTAACACTGATATCAATCAGCCTAGAAGAGAATTTCCAAGATATTATAATGAGGAAAATAGAAGAGAATTACTTACTTGCGCAAAATGCTGTTACTTTCCAAAAGATCATTGTTTTCTCGGCTTAATTGTACAAGTTTATTTTCTCGGTGTTGAAGAATTTCAGACATTTCTGCGAGTTTCTGAACAAATACAAACCACAGAGATTAATAAGATAATAAATCAAATATTAAATTTAGATAAAGAGAAGAATCAAAATATCAGCTTTTTTTTTAAGTGAGATTTTATTCATTCACTAAAAATGAAAAACTAGATAAAAAAAAATAATAGAAAACTTAACCATCATTCAACCAGAACAATAAACACTATTAATTTTTTTGGTTTTCTGTTAAATGATGGCTAATAGACTTAAGTTTTCTAGTTTTTAATTAGTTGTTCTTAATTTAGTGAAAAACAATTGCTTTATGCTATTTATGCAGCTTTAAAACTAAAATGGTAAAACTAATTTGTTATTAATTAAAGATATCAATGTATGCATTTAAATTAAGATATAAAAACTTATGGTGTTTTAAATCTAATGCTTCAATGTTTCAGTGCCAGGACTTTAAAATTGAAAAACATGAATTTTAACAATATTTAGGTTTCAATGTTTGTGGGTTTCCTGTAAAAAAAAAATTTATATCCAAATGAATTAAGTTAGATATTATTAAATAAAAGGTATTCACACCAAATTAGCAAAATTGCATTTAAAAACAAAAGAATGTTCTTTCAAAATAATCTTGTCATTCACATTTACAATCTTTGAAAAGTTGAATTATAACATATATTTCTTATATAACATAGATCTAATATACATCCATTGCATTTAGTTAAAAAAAAACAAAAAACTTCTGGATATTAAAAAAAAAACTAAGAAAAATTTAGAAATAAAAATATTTGGATATTTAACTTTAAAAATGGTTATTTCAGTTTGGAAATTTAGTTAATATTTTTAGGTATTATTTTTGTTGCTTCCTTAGAGAAAAATATGTGTCCATGATTATTTAAGAAAATATAAAAATGAGATGAGAGAAGGAAAATATTAAGCATGGAATTGGCAGCAAAACAATAATAATAAATCAGAATTGAACACAAAAATACCTTTTTAAAAAAATGAATTAAGAAAATGAAGATCTGAATAATTAGAAAAAAGGTTGATGTCATGGCTGATAAGAAATATTATAACAATATTAAATATTTGTTTTTGCAAAGAAATGATTGAGAAAAGAGAGAAGAAAATAAAGCAAAATTCAAGAATTGAATAAAAGTAAACAAAATATTAATAGCAAATTTTATTAAAAAATTTATGTGAATAAATTAGGATGTTTTATGAAGGAATGAAATAATAAAAAAAGATTAGCATTTTTGTTATAAGATCCAATAAAAGAAAAAGGAAAACTAAAAAGAAAACAAAAGAAATTCTACAATAAGAGAAACAAATGAAAAGATTAACACAATATATAACATCTGATTGTTTTTTGGTTTTATTAAACAAATTTACTACAGACTCTTAACTGAAAATAAATACAATTGATTATTTTTTTAAAGCATGAAAATATAAGTAACATATTTGTATGTTAGAAAATGTGATTTTCTTTAGGGACTGAATGAACACTCAAATGAACTTTAGGAATAAAATGCTTTACCTGAGCACAACAATCTTTCTGATACAAAAGCAGAACTTATAGAATGATATCTTAATTGGGAGCCTGATTCTAGCTATTAAGCTGAGGGCATAATTAGATACATACCTCAAAAAAGGTCAAAAAGAGTATCTAATTGACTAAACTAGGTTTATAACTGGTTTATAAAGATACATAAATATCAATGTTAATGAACATGAACAAACAAGGTTTCTGATGATTTAACCAAATTTAAACATTGAATATCAAAAAATAAAAACTACAAAACATTTTCTAATTTAGATTCAACAACTAAATACTAAAAATTGATTCTAAACTTCCAAGCTATCATCCTTCATTTCTTTTGAACAAAGTCAGCAAGAGGAATAGCTTGTCTACTGACATAAAAATGGAAAATTTCTAGTAAAAAGAGATATTAAAGTATGCTTTAAGTAGTTTCTTTAAATAAAAGAATTCTATAAATTATTAACTTCAAAAGATATTTAAAAGCTACAAGTCTAAAAAAATTCATTTATTACTTTTTCCTTCTTTCCATATTTTTTAATAAAATACAAATAAGATACATATTTGGTTTATTTACCCAAATTATTATGGTTTGATTTCTTCTTGGAAAGGTATGACTATGGAATGGCCCCAATGATTAAAGATTGATTAGAGAGATAAATGAGCTAAATTGAAATCTATCGAAGATCTACCTATTCACCTAAAGACTTTTATTTCTTATAAAAAGTCTTTATTTAAAATGATGTTTTATTGAGGAAACAGCCTTTAAAAAGCTAATGCTCAAATCAATTTCTTTACTGTTGCTTAGTTTGATGAAAAGCAATAGGGGTAGGCATTGTTAACCAAACTGTATGGTTATTAACTGTTAACCTTGGCTGTTTGACCATCAAAAATAAATTCCAAACTCCATTATTGAAAAATTCATTCCTATTAAATTCTTCATTGGTTTGGTTTGGTTTTATTTTATGGCATATCAACCTTATTAGGTTATTGAATGCTGAGAAAAATCTTTTTTGAGAATGTTTTTTTTTTTATCCATATGTAATTTTTCAAATAATACAATAAGCACCTTTTAATCCATAACTGGACAGAATTAGGATATTTATACCTTTCCAAATGGTATTAATCCAAATATGAATGCATAAAGAATATCTAGGATTAGAACTCACATATTACAATTCCGAAATCTGACTATCAATCCACTGTCCCTAGTGAACTTCCCCAATTCCTGTTGAATAATGGCATTTAAAAAAAAAAATCTTCCTTGAAAGATTGAAATTGATATATTTATTATTATTTTGAGGTAATGACAAAAGAGAAATGATAAAAACAATAATATATTTCAAATACAATTCATAAATTAAAAGATCTTAACAGTTACAATCAATCAGTTAAAAAAAAAACAATAGAAGTTATTCCTTGGTTAGAGCATTAAAAGATTAATGTCAGATTTGTTTAATCATCAAGATTTTTTCCCTTATTATCTGAACATTGCCAAACACGAGTTTGATTTCATAATTTATCAGCTTTTTTGAAATTGATAACTACTGTAATGGTGTGGAAGATACACTTGTTAAAATGGCAAATAATGTATGAATTTGTAATTATTTTTGCATTGTTGAATTCATAATTTGGATTTTTAAACAAATTTTGTGGTTGATGGTGATTTGCGACTAATTTTTGGGTTAAAAGTCCTACAAACAGAATTAGTTTTTAGAACATGTTTTTCTCATTTAATTATATTTGAAGCAGTTAAGACTTTTTGGATTTCAATATCAAATAAAATATTTCAATGAGGGGGGGGGAAAGATATTTCTTTTAATTTAAGATTAGACAGAAATTATCATCCAATTGAATAATTATTTATCAGATAGAATAAGAGTTTATTTGATATCTTTAAAATAGAAGATTATTCTTAAAGAGTGCTAAAATAAAACGGTTTTAAAACTATGCAAGATAAGGATATTTCAGAATGACTTTCAAACTCTTGAATGATATTTTTAAAACCTATTTTTTTTATAAAGAGTTTGATTTGTGTTTTTTTATAGATTTTTTGATAGTATCAAAATTTTATTTAAGCATAAAAGATCATACCTAATTAACATAGTCATTATTAATTAATAAAGGGAAGAAAGAGTTAAGGTTGTCAGTGAAACTGAATGAATGATAAGCAAAAATCATTAATATTCGAGTAAATATGAAACAGTAATTCTTGCTCCTCTTTTAGTACAACTGACATGAGTTTCTTGTCTTGGTTTTGTGTTTGACAATGCTCTGAAAACAAGTGAAATCATTGTTTTTATAAAAAGCCTTTTTTCTTCTTTTGTCAAACAATTAATCAATCAATTTGACAAGAAACAACATAGAAACATCAAGAGTGCTTTCACTTTCATAAGATGAGCTGCTCTCATAAACAGAATGAAAAAAAGTTTTTTTTTAAATTGTGGTCAAACCCACAAGAATAACTGGAATAAAAAATAACAACAATGAAAAGAAAAGAATATAAAAATAAAATTTTAAAAACATATTCAAATGAAACAGTGATAAATCCACAAAAAGATCAAGGTGTAATTAACAATGGAAAAGTAATCAGATATAAAAAGCAAACATTCTCCCCAAAAACGCAGTATATATATATATATATATATATATATATATATATATACACACATATATATATATATATAATGCAGTTCATTTAGAAAAGGCCAGTAGCAAAATGAATATAAACAAAATATTAGTCCATAATATAAGAAAAGCCGGGTTATGCAATTTGGGAAGTGGGTGTTGTAGTAATAGTAGTGGTAGTATTATTAACAGTGGCATGATGATAGTAAAGCTAAGTATATTTCCATAGTTGTCCAACCCAGGGTCAACAATATGGCTCAATATTACTTACCTTACAGAACTCCACAGTCTGTCTAGGTTGTACTTCCAGCTACAAAGTGTCAATTAGGAGAGTAAAAGAATTTTAGTCACCACATGCAGCAGCAGCAGCAGCAGCAAGAGCAGCAGCTTGTTGTTGTTGTTGTTTGGATTTTTTTTCTTCAGTTTAAGAAATAACATTTTGCTAATTAGGCCAAAGTGGTTCTCTCTAAAGAAATATCATTATGCAGTTTAACTTGAAAAATAGCAAAAGCCTACTCCTATTTCTATTCCAACCAAATCTTACTATCCAAATGCTTCGAAAGGAGATGAATTAATGGAGAAAGAAGGAAGGAAACAAAGATTAATGGAAAGATTTTTATACACTAATTCCATTTCCATTTTAATCAAAGGGGATATAAGTCATACATCAATTCTTTTTGAATGACAAAAAACAAAACAAAATATGATATAGTAATATAGTTTTCTATAAATAGGTTTAGTTGACTTTTTCTACTAAATTCTTTTTCCTTTTAAAACAAAAGACAAGTTGAAAGGACTTAAATATTTTATAGATATTGCAGGGAGGAAGGAAGAGCAGCACTTTCATGGAAGTTATGAATCTTGAAATCTAGATAAAAATCTAAATAATAGAATTGCATTGCTAAACTAGGATTCTTTCTAAAATCTATTCAACTATTCTTAGAGTTAATGTCTACTTTAAAAGAAAAATTTCAAATATTTTTGGAGATATGTTGTCCGCCAAAAATGATTCAAACAACAATATATTGATATCTAACTACTTAGGCTAAGTGTTTACTTTTACACTTTATACAAACTTACATCAAAGCATAAAAAATACTCTTGGATATATTTTACAAATAAACCAACCTATAACTAGAGGGGTTATATTTTATTGCAAAAGTAAACAGCAAAACCCAATAACTTTTAACATTAAACAATAATAAACAACTATATATATATATTTAAATGAATTTATTTAATTTATTTGCTTAAAAAATTGAAAAGTAAATTGAATTATCATAATATAAGAAAAGCCGGGTTATCCAATTTGGGAAGTGGGTGTTGTAGTAATAGTAGTGGTAGTTGTAGTAATAGTAGTGGTAGTACTATTATAATGATGATAGTAAAGCTAAGTTTTTTTTATTGAAATTTAGATATATATGTATGAGTTTATGAAAAGATAGTTATGGTGTTAACCATCAAACTTATTTAAATTATACTACTAAGCCAAAATCTATCTATTCACCAAAAGAACCTTGGGGAATGTTAGGCTGTAACACTATGTTAGAACTCTATTGTTAGGAACTGCCTTCATGTGTTAAGTGCCAAGCCAGTTGCAGATTTAAATGAATGAACAATGTAAAGCTAAAGAGTTCCATCTCCCCTATTAATTAATTTCTTTTTTTAATGAAAATAGTCTAGAAGTGAACCCAAAAGAACAAGCATAATCAGAATTGCGTTGACTAAATCCAAATCTATGTTAAATGAGAATCCAGAAACATTAACCCTCACACCGTTGAACCACACACAGTATCTCTATTTACTAGAGTCTTTAAGGCATCAAACAGAAACAAAAAAAACACTTGTAGCTTTTAGGTTTTTTAATTTTAGCTTTTTTTATGGATTTTTTTATGTTTTGTTCAGATGGTCCAAAAAGTGCTTGAATTGTTTTCTTTTTAAAGATCAAGTTTTGAAATTCAAAATGGAAATGGAATCAGTCATTTACTGATTTTACTTAACTCTTTAAACCCTAAAGAACCAATATATCGACCCTGGTGACTCAAGGGAAAAGAAGACACACACACACAACGATATTTCAACCCCCATCTTTGAATCCTGACTTAGCAATTTTACCAAGTAGTCACTCAGAAACTTTCTATTAAAGAACCATATTAGGGTCAAAATGTCAGTATGTCTTTTTTACCTTTGATTACTTAGGCCGAATTATCGGCCCTTTAGGGTTGAAAGGGTTAACCAACATCTAGTAAAGATCATAAATATATTTAATATTTAGTGATTAGTATATCTAATAAAGAATTATGTGAGAAACAATGAGATTTCCATTTTTTCTCCCTTTAAGCTGATACTAATTTGTGTTGGAAGCAAAGATAAAGATTTTAGTTATGAAAAAACTTTTTTTTTTGTTAGTTCATGATCAAGAAAAATTAACATTTCAAAAATGTTAATCATTTAAAAATGACAATAAAAGGCTTACTTTTGAAAGGGATCTTAGACATTTTCAAAGAACACATACATATATATACATATATATATGTGTGTGTGTGTGTGTGTGTGTGTGTATGTAAGTAAGTATGTATGAAATAACCATAGAAACTTATGATGATGGTCTACAGAAGAGATATTTACATCCAACCAACCAACTAAATCCTATTTATAGTTTTCAGGTTTTAATCACTGGAGTTCTGAAAATTCTGGTGAAAATCAGTTTTTATCTTTACAAACTGGTCAAAAGATTTCAATATTCTTAATAAAGAAAGATTTTATAGCTGAAAATCAAAGCTTGTTATTCAAAAGCTAAAGGGCAGGCAAGTTTTTGTTTGAGAAAGGAGAACAACTAAGTAAATTAAGGTTTAAAAAATAAAGGTGAACATCAAAAGTAATAAAGTCTCTATTAGATTCCCATTCATAAAATATATGATATTGCTATCTATATAAAAGACCACAAATAAGTTACCAAATGAAAAAGATAAAATTGTGCCTGATATATGTTAGGATAAAAACTATTTCTTATGATATGCAGATTTCATCAATAATTGTCAATGAGATGAAAGTTAGGTCTAAAAAGAAAGTATTTAAGAAACTTGAGCAAAGCATTAAGAGGGTTCAAAGCAATGATCTACACTGTTTCAAACTGGTTTTAAATATCAACTTTTAATCTTAATTTACTTGCAATCACATATTTTTCATTTATAATCTTTAATTTGCTTAAAGTTGTGTCAAATTTGAAGCAGTTAAAAATAGGAAGAGAAATGTAGGGGAAGAGAAGAAGTTAGGTACAGGTCTTATTGTTTAAGTATGAAATAATGACATAAAGATTAGTGTTTTATATTGTTGATGTGTTTGTTATTGTTATTATTATAAAAATAACAGAAAAAGAACTATAAAGAGATTTAGAGCAGTTTAGAATTTTTTGGTTAGTTATAATAATAGTTAGTAGTAAATTATTAATATAGATATACTTAAAAAAGTTATTTATTTATAATAATAACAGGTTTGGTTCTTGTCCTCATCTTGGATACCATGTTCACAAGTGTTAATCTATTGTATGACACCCTTTCACCCAACTTGACCATGACAAGATGTTTGCTTTTCTTATAGACAATGTCAGGACAATCAAGATGCAAGTAATAGTCAAAGATATGTCAATAACAAAATCTCAAAAATATAGTGCTTGCCAAAGAAATCCTAATACAAACCAGTGCAGTTAGTTATTTTATGATAAACATGTAGCAATTAATATAACAGTATCAATAAGAATTTCAATCATGATAATCCTATGAATCAATAATAAAGTAATATTAAAATTAGGCAAATAAAAAATAAAGTTTTACCTTTAATAATTTTTCTGGATGACAAGGATCTTTTTCACTGATTGTGTTTTCACTAGATTTTGTCTGTTCATCTGCCAAAATAAAATCAATTGTAATTAATAAAAACAGTTTACAGGGAAAAAAGAATTTTATTGTTCAGTTTGACAAAATATAAAATGTAATTTCATTTTATTTATTAAAAAAAATCTTATCGTTATGCACGTTAAAGAATTAACAAAATGTTTTGTTTTTCTTCCTCCTCTTCTGCTGATATTATTACAAAGGCATACTTAAAGGGGATAAACACCATATAAAGATCTCTGCTTCACTACTACCAAAATAACACTCCAACCACTTAAAAACTTTTTAGTGTCTCTCAACCCTGGATTCATTCAAAAAATGAGCATGGGACTCACTTTCAGTCTTGTCACGCCTGTATTCTTTCATTCATGTGATTGCCATCAAGAATTTTACCAGACAAATTCAAATCTTTGTGAAGAGTATTAATTTGAAAGGAAAATATGCACAAATGAATGAGATTATAGAATAATAAGATATAAAAGAGAGGAAAAGTTGTTATCTTTAAGGAGAGCCATGATGCACACATCAAGGATAGAAAATCAGGAAAAGGTTTGGATTTTTCTACTTGTTTCAAAGATTAGATAAAATATTAAAGATTATTGCAAGTTTTTATCTGTTCTTAATTGTTATTTTGTTGTTTTTCAGAATCATTGTGAATATAGCAATGATAAGGATGAGGACAACAGTCCGAATAATAGTTGGACAAATGATATTTAGTTGTATAACATTTGTTGTTTTTCTTTTTATTTTCTATCTTATATTTCTATTAATTTGTTGAGGAAATAATTATTTGCTAAAATATCAGATTAAATTTATTTTATGATGAAGAATATAATTGTTTAACAATTCAAATTTAATTAGAAGGAATTACTATCATTTCTTTCATTTCTCGTCTATTCCAAAACATGCATGTACCTACGTATACAACGTTACATAAACAAGAGAAAGAAATTTGTCCAACTAATTATCTTTAGCATTTAATGACTCTACAGGTTGAAATATTACTGAAAAGAAAGAAAAAGGAAAGAAAAGCCTAATTGAAGATAAAATGAAAATAAAAATAATAACATGACTTACAACTAACAGAATGTTCTTTATTTAGAGCTGAAGTTCCTTCTTTGCTTTCATCTCCTGATTCTAAATCTTGTCTTTCTAAACTATCTCTTCTTGGACTTAATTGATCACTTTCTCCACACTTGCTGTACGTACTCGAACTTGATTGACTATCAGATCGATGGTGAGTGTGAACCGGGCTGTGTCTTCGTAAAGATTTATGTAAAGTTAATCGCAAAGGTGATAGATCAAATAAATGCTCTCCGCGCTCACCATTTGGCGTAGGCGTAGATATGATCTCGATATCAGACGATGTTGTTGTATCAATCTCGTCACCAGAATCGTGACCGCTGATACTTTTCTCACTATTGTGTTCAGATTCCGTTTTTGAGCTCTCGGACCGATCGGCTGAATTAGAATGGCTGTCACTGTGATCAGAGCGTGTCTCTTCCATTGCCTCTTCGATCATACACTTTACATAGGAACTGTTGGATGATGAAGACATTATACTTTCAGCAGCACCTGCCTCTAATTCAGTTTTATTTTCACAATCAGTCGGACATGTATCCTTCTCAACAATTGTCTCTCCTGAAACGCTCGTTTCAGCGCTACTGTCCAGCTTATTGTCATTTCGAACATCTATCTTGCTAGAACCTTCTTCATAAACTTCAACAATTGTGCTTAATAAGTTAGAATCTTCTTGAGTTGGACTTACAGCTAATGGATTATCACATAGAGAGGTAGAAGGAGGCGAAGGGGTATTTCGAATAATATCATTGTCTTCACATTTGTTGTTCTGAATGTCATTTCTAGGTGTTGTTTCTTCTGAGAGACAAGGTTCTATTTCCTCTCCTTGCACTTTATCAGAGACAGGTTCCATCTTTTTATCACAGAAGTCAGGATTATCCTCGGTGGTATTAACCACACTGGCATTTCCTTCATCGCATAATTGTGTTTTCGACTGAATCACAGTGTTTAAACCATCTAAAGATTCACTAGTTAAATCCAGAGAAGAAAGAGAATTATCACAGGGGGGTGCAGTGTTAGTGGAACAAATTTCAATCATGGCTGTGCTTTCATTCACCAATGAATCAGGAAGATCTTTTCCATCTTCACAGTTTGGGCTTTTTTCTGGACCTGACAACAGTTCTGTATGCTGGTGGTTTTTGCTTGCTTCTGACACTTCTAAAGGATCTTCTGACTGTTGAGCATCAGTCTCTAGTGATTCACTATTGGATGTCGTATCTTTGATAGCTTCACTTGGAGCAGAATCATTTTCTTCAGGGACATAAATAGCCAAAAGGGGAGCACCTGGCTGGGTGTAACATGGTAAGTTTTCTAAAGCAGTATCTGGCAAATCTGCATTTATTGAGAGTTCTGTCATAGAAAGATTGTTTTGTTGATAATCTAAATGTGAAAGATCGTCTTTAAGGATATTTGTGTCTTTTGAAGAATCCAATAAAGATGAAAAGGCTTCATTCTCGACTTGACATTGATCTTCTGGAACTTTATCAGGTTGTTTAATGACAGACTGTATTTCTAGAGTTTTTATAATTTTATCTGCTTGCTCTAATTTAGGATGATCTTCAGAAGCACTGAGTGGTGCAAGATCATCAGGAATTTTGTCTTCAGATACATCTAAGCTTCTTTTACTTTCAGTTCGTACATCATTAAGAACAGCAGAAGAATTATCTTCAGACTCAGTCACTTTGCTTTCCATGGGAAAAGGATCATTGGCCTTAATAGAAACAGGCCCTTTTTCCTCACTATCTATTTTTTCATTGGAGGATACAGTTTTCACTTGGTCCTTATTTGTTCCTACCATAGAAGTAATTGGTGTCATCTGTTCGGTGATAGGTAAGGTTTGTTTCTCAATGAAGAAACTCCCTGCTTCAGGTTCATTGTTGAAGTCAAACGGTAAAGTCCAAGAACTTCGAGTTGAAGTAGTTTTCTCTTCTTGAGAAGAAGCATCAAAAGAAAGCCAGGTTGACCAACCAGACTCATTGCTTGTCTCTTTCTTAGCAATCTTACCATCTGGAAAAATCAAAGAAAATTACAATTATTGAAATGAAAAGAAAAATGGTTTTGGAGGTTGTTTTTAATGATAGTAAAATTAAATATTAGCAATAAGAATATAATGAAATATTGTATAAAATGTTTTGGCATCAACTGTTCATATGCCTGTCTAAAAGTTGTGACTTTACACAGAGGGTGACCCTCTCTATCAGAAGAATTAATTCCTGATAGCATCATCACTCTGAATATACTAACTAAGCCATAGTTAAAGAGTAATATTAATTTAAGAGTATAGAGTAATATTAATCATAATTCCACAGTTCAAGCTAGTTCTTCTATGCCAACATTTACATTCTAAGAAGCTTCAAGATCATCCCTCAATTTCCTAAAGGTTGCCCCTGCATTTAAAGAGAATGTACAATGCATATCATTTTCCTTTTACCATAATATTCATAGATCATTGATGAATTTTCTACTTGCCAGAAATTGTCACAAATGTTCTGTAAGAGAATGTTCTGATGGAAGCTAGTCTAACGTATTTTAGGTGATGTCACATAAACAACAATGATATAAAAGTTAAAAAATAGAAAAATGAAAAGAAAAAAAAAAATTTATCCAATGATCTAAACTTGCAATTTTTTTTCTTCTTTTTTCTTTTAGTCAGATAAAAAATGTTCTTAAAATGTGTTTTTTTTCTTATCTCCATCCAAATCATTATTGAAGCAAAACTGTTTCTTAGATTCATTTATCAAGACAACCCACTAAACTCGCCACTGTCTTGTGAATCGCATGATCGAAGTAATTATCTCAATATTTTGAAGAAAGCTTGGAATTTCTGGATTTACAATTATCATTGTCTAGATTAAAAAAAGATAAAATAGTCATCACACAAGAAAATATCAATTCAACTTTTAGTACATCATTAACACCGGGAATATAACTAAAAAGAATTCTTATAAGTTTATTTCTAGTATATTCTTGATTTTGTAGAATTATTTCTTGTTGTTAATAATTGAGATTTTAAATAAAAATCTGCATCATTAAATAAATAATCATTTAGTTGATTTCAAACTCTATGATGATGAAAATTCTACTTCTGAAATAAGCTATTCCTCAATATTGCAGACAAATAAACGAATCTTAGTAAGCTCCCTTGTATAAATAAACAAGATAATTTTACTATTATTTTTTAAAATAAATTCTATCATTTTCAATCAATAGATTAATGATAATTGTTATTCTGTATTGATAAAAGATATGTATTTATTACTCAGTGTAAAAGAAATTAAAGGATTAAGAGAATTTATAAATAAAATGAAAACAAAACTTTTTAATAGAGAAGGAAGAGTTGAAAATAGTTTAGATTTAAGGATAACAAATTGATGCTTTTTACCTTTTGGGGGTGAATGGTTATCCTCTTTAATATCTAAAACTTGGTCTATTTTTTTCTGTGCGTTTTTCAAAGCATTAGAAGCAAAATGTGTGAAATTTTGAGTATCCCACCAACTCATTTTGTAGGATTGTTCAATCTGAAAGAAAAGAATCAAAATAATTATCTAAAAAAGATTAACAATTTTTCTTTATCAAATGTGGAAGGGAATTTAGAATAACATATCAATAGTTGTACAACTTTTTTTTCGGACTTGTCCTCATCTTCCGCCTACATCAGTACACCTGATGAAGGGCTTATCGGCTGAAACGTTGTATAAAAAACAGAAACAAAAATGACAACAGTCCAAAAAATAGTTGTACAATTTATCAAACCTCATCCAAAGGATTACAAAATACTATATCAATAGTTGACACTGTTTTTCTTAATACAAATCTGCCACATGGAGTGCTGTTTAGTTTTTCAAATAAAAAGTAACTAGACAGAAGACTAAAAATAAAGTCTGGCTTCCAATATAGTTAAGTGTAAGTGATTATTTGCCAGTTTTATCGCTTTACTGCAACTGCACTGCACAAATCAGTAAATAGTGAGTAAAATTATTTTTTCTAAGTCTTGCAACTATTTGATAAATCATTCTGTAATTATTTTCAGGGGTCAATAATGCAGATACAAATCAAATGCTACTTATTTCTGGGATTAGAGAGAGCTGTTTTTTATACGGATGTTATTTTTTAAATGCTCACTAAAAGGCTGTTTATGTCAGCTAGTTTGCCTAGAAGCTAGTAAAATGGTTGGTTGGTCGTACTCGTCTTTATGTTATGCAAGTGCAATTGAGGTGTTTTAAAAAAAAATTAATACAATTTATACTGGGCCCAGCCATCCTTAACCACCCTCTCCTCTAAAACAAACAAAATGTAATTAGTGCTGTGTGAGGTGTAGTTCAGTTTTATGTAAACAAACTGACCACAAACGAGAGGAATCTCAATCAATAACATAGAGATTGATTTTAAATATTTTAGAGTACATATTTTAATTTAAATGCCTTTAATCCATACTTTGTTTAAACAGGTTTTAATTTTTTTAATAGTAATAATAATTTTAAAAAACTATATATAATTTTTTATTTGTTTACTCTTTTTATTTTGCGTTGTCTTTCATTGAAAATTCGTTTTTTTTTGTTTTTTTTTGTTTTTTAATTTAAAGTATTGGATTGTTGGAATCAACCCGCGAAATGTTTAGGAAAACCGCGAAAATTGATTTCTGTCTTCAATTTTGTCTGAAATGGACAAGTGAAAAAGCTGTGAAAAAAAAAACTCTTCAATATGGTTTTTAATTATGTTTTTTTAATGATGGGTGTCTACTGAACGGAACGTAGGTTCATAAAATTTTAGATTTTAATTCAAAGTCAAAACAAGGTATGTTTATGTTTTTTATTTAATGAAGTTAAAAGAAAAAAATACTTTATTAATAATTTTAATTTA
Organism: Idiosepius hallami; assembly: GCA_034780655.1. NCBI lineage: Eukaryota > Metazoa > Mollusca > Cephalopoda > Idiosepiidae > Idiosepius > Idiosepius hallami. The sequence continues at coordinate 468,195 of JAUZSX010000007.1, read as the reverse complement.
AGTCATTTAAGTAAAATGATTGAAAATTTTCATTTTGATATCTAGAAAAAAAAACACTTAAATTTGTTTTTTATTTATTTCATAATTTAATTTTCTTTCTTTTATTGCGTTATACTTTTTTAGTACCTAAAGATTTTTTTTATTTTTATTTAAACTTCCTAATTACGAATAAAAGTTAAAGGATATTTTTATAAATTGGAAATGTATTTTTTGTCAATTACAATTCAAGATATGGTTTTAAGAACATATTTAAAAAGGGAATTTTTTTAAATGAAATTTTTTAAATGGGAAATTTTTAAACCTATATTTTTCTAGTTTTATGTTTCTTGTTTTCCAATGTTTTTATTTTACTTTTTGTTTCTGTTGAATTATTTTAAAGGTCGCCCTCGTCGTCAATAAGTTCGAGTCAATTACTAGAAATAAATAAAACAAGTAGAAGTAGCTTCAACATTTTTTATGCTAAAAACATTTCTGTCAAATCAACCAATTCCAGTAATAACGAAGACTAATTCAATTGAATTTAATGTTCTTTTTTAGATAAAAAAAGCTCTTTCGATTTTTGTAGGAAATAAATCCAATCCATCCAATAAAAAACTTAATCATTAAAAAAACGTAAACACTTGTCATAATTCTGAGAAATAAATAATTTTAAAAAGAAGCAGATATATGGGATTAATTATAGAATAAATAATAATAAAATAAACTATTATGTCAAACATGATTTATACTGTATAAATTTCATCCGTATTTCATCAAAATAATACAATTCATTAAAAAACAAAAAGGTAAAAACAATCTCCATCTTTACTAGATTTGACGATAACAAACATCATGTCCAACAGGCGAAAATATCAAAATAATGATTTAACAATTTTGCATACCTATCATTACATCCAATGAAGAATCATAATTGTAATAGTAAACCTTGAATTAAGTAAATAATATATGGTGTATAAATGAGTTGTCCTGGTGTTGCTGCCATGATCAACAAACAACCAAACATGTCTTCTCTTGATTTCCTTTCGTGCAGCCAGTCGCCGCCATTTTGGATGATGACGTTGCAAAACTTTTTATTTATTTATTTATTTTTTTTAATCTCTTTTTCTTTTTTCCCAATTTTGTTTGTAGTTAGTTATTATCAGAAAAACAAAATTAGTGAAAATATAATTTATATCTTTAAAAAAAACTATTACAAAATATTGTAAAAAAATATTTCTTTTTAAAAAACGTGTTTCAATTGATTTAATTTCTTTACAATAATTTAAAATTTTGTAAAAAGAGTCAGTCTCTCAGTCATATTTTTCTGAATGATTTATCAATAAATGGCAATAATAATTCAAAATCACATAAAAAATGATTTGATTTAGATTAAGTTTCAATAAGGATTATTCATTTCATATCCAGCCTGTGAGTTTTTTTTAAAATTTTGTACTGTTGGTTGAGGTTTCCTTAAAATAAACTTTTCAAATTAAAAATTAATTTTAATTAGAGCTGAAATTAACTGATAATAAGAAGCTGGAAATCTAGAGCGATTAAAAAATATTTGAATGTTTAAATAAACTACAAAAGTAAGATTTTCATATTGAGTTGACTAAACTGCGTTAAAAATAAAATGAACATTCATTGTTCATTGATTTTGAATAAAGAAATCAAACTTTAAAAAGAAAAATGTTATTAACAATAAAGTTTAGTAAAATTCGTATTAAAATTTATTTAAAAATAATGATTTTTTATTATTTTTATCGAATATTTGTTACTTAATAGTGAGTAAGTTAATTATACTTTTTAAAATGTTTTAAAATAATTACTAATCTTGGAAAATCGAAGCCAGCAATTTTAGTAGCTTTAATTACATAATAAATATTTTCTTCTATAAAATCTAATTTAATATTGAAAAAAATTAAACACGAATTCGACCGTCGACATCCCAAAAATGTCTGTTTGCTTTCACTTTTTAAATCAAATTAATTTCAACTTTTGAAGTGACATTTGATTGTCTTGAAAGTCCTTACGCCATTATTAGAAGTTAAACCATTTAAATAAAAGAAAATTCTTGTTTTAACTTATTAAACAAAAAAAACTTAAAATAAATACTTGAAATAGGCCCAACAAAGCCTCTGACGACGGTCCGTCCATTCTTGCTGGTCGAACCTTCTGTTCACTCTTTCTTAAATTTCTTTATTTTTTTAATCAAATAGTTCAATTAGCATAAAAATGTAAGAATATGAATTTTAATAATCTAAATGACACTTCTGGAAGAAGATAAAGATGAAAACTTTAACAAATGATAAATAATTTTTGTTGTTGGTGAGGAGAAGGCAAGAAGAAGCAATCAATACTCCTCAAAAACCAACAGAGAGAATTTTTATCTATTTCAAGGGGTTTTTGCTAAAAAAAATTGATAAATTTCATTTCATTTAATAATTTTATGGTTGTAAACAATAGGTTTTTGGTAATTTTTATTTCTTTCCATGGGTCCTTCCCTTCACACCTTCTTCATTAACCCTTTTGACTCTGTCCTAAAGAGCAGTAACAAGCCAAAAAGGCCAAAAGATAATTAGCAAAATCTTTTATAACGTAGTGTACCCTTCTTAACAGGCTATTAGTAAAGATTGAGGCATCAGACTGGAATAAAAAAGATCTTTTGTAGCAAAGCAAATGCTGCCTGCTGCCAAGAAGACTCAAATGAGGGTTGCAAAAGGGGTATTTAACCCTTTCAACCCTAAAGGGTCGATATATCGGCCTCAGTAAATAAAGTAAAAAAAAGACATACTGTCATTTGTACTCTACTATGGTTCTTTAATAGAACGGCTCTGAGTAACTACTTGGTAATATTGCTAAGTCAGGATCGAAATGTGGAGGTTGAAATATTGTTGTGTGTGTGTCTTCTCGGTTCTTTAGGGTTTAAAGGGTTAAAACCAACAAGATGGACATTTTGAACTGAGAGAATAGAATACATTTAGTCAGCAACAACAACACAAAACTTTCTGCACTCAACATGTAGAGATGGGCAACCTTCAACACTCGCCAACAGATACTCTCTAACTCAAACATTTGTATATGGACACTGTCTAAGCAACACTCCTAAATGAACTCTATTTCAGCAACAACAGCCCAATTACTTACAAGTTGAAGGATTTATTCAACATAAATAACTGATCATAGTTTGAAGATATGAATGAACGGATGCCAAACAAACTGGTGCCCTATTTTTATTTATAAAATTACAAGGTCACACGCACACAAAAGTACATATGCAAAATGAATGGATAATACAAAAAATTTATGTCCTAACACGCTCCGCTACATTTTTACTTCAGGTTATGGACGATCTTTCATCCTGATGATTCAGTAAGAAATTCCAGAGTGTCTTTCTTTGAGTGTGACCAACTGCTGTTCTAAATCTGGATATTTTGTTTCGCCAACTGAAATCAATGACCCCCCTTCCCTTGGTGTTATCTTTTGAGGATTCTTGTTGATCACTAAACATTTCTGGTTGATTGTTAGTTGATGGTGTAGAACTTGGTGAGCTACAGTGATAAGAAAAGATAGGGGATCCCAGTTTGTAAAGGATGGGCCAGTGACAAAAGTGGGAGCGAGGTTTTCTCTCGAGACTGTTGACTTATGCCTATCAAGGAAACAAATTCTCACAAAATTGGGAGTCACTGCTATTTCTACTGGTTTCACCTGGGGGTCAGACTTTAGTTTTTTAGGAGAGCTAGGTCTCCTTTCAACCATTTGTGTTCGTGCTCTAGGATTATATTAGGCATAACATGCTGAAACATAGCTATCAAGTTTGTTAATTCAAAACGTAACTCAGAAAATTCATATAGGCCTCAGTCAGCTTTCAATGCTGTATTTTCATGATGCTGGAAAAAATAAAGTATATTATGCTAATGAGGAAAATGTAATGTCGTAGCTATTAGGTTTGATAAGACGTGAAGTTGGTTGTAGTCAGTGTTCAGAGAGATAAAAAATCTCCCCATGAGGCCATGCAAAAATAGTGTATAGCAAATTACGAGGAGATGATTCAGTGAAATGATCATTTATTTGAGTTTACATGCGGTTGTTTTGGGTGGACGAAGAGTTGAGGAATCTGAGATATTGCTTTATGGAAGATGTTTTGTTTTCATAAGAAGAAAAACTTTGTTAATCTGTTGTATTGAACAGTTGATTGTACATAACTGTTACATTTAATGATTAATCTATCATATTTTATTTTTTTATGTTAATAATATGTAGACATTATTGTGTTATTGTTTTACATTGAAGAGCTTATTGTACTGTTACTGTTGCTCTGTTGTTACATTTAATAAGTAAACTATTATTTATTAATAAAATATTTTAGTAATTAAAAGCTAAAATATTTTAGTAATTAAAAGCTATTACTATTTTAGTAATTAAAAGTTAAAAAAATGTATGGTTTTATTTGCAATGAAAAGAACAACCAATAGAACATTCAACTTTTACGAGAATGCAGGTTTTTGCATCATAAAAGGTAAATTACCTTCTGCGGGTGGGAATATAGACATAAACCAATACTTGTGTTTTTGGTCAAACAAAATTCTGTTTAAATGACTTTGATTTTTTTTTTTTTTTCACCTAGATAACAGGTTTAAAGAAGCAACTATAAAAAATACATTGAAACCTTTAAAGAAAGCCAAATCAAGCAATTTCATTAAAAATGTTTACTAAAATCCAGAAAAAACTAAAGAGGAAGAAATTGGAGAGTTGTGAGAATCTACAGGCAGAAAAAACTTTGTTGTGTGATAAGACAAGCGTTTGTCTTGTTGACACGATCACCCATTCCATTCCTGATGGGAAAACCCCCAAAAAGTTGCCAAAGACGACACATGAAGAATTGATTTTAAGCAAATCAAAAAATGAATTTCAAGAAAGTAACTTTGTAAGTTAGATTTTGTACTATTTAATAAAAATACAAAGCCTATTTTGTTCGTTTCTTTATATGCATTTCATTTATGTCACACACACACACACACACAGTACTTTGAATCAATGTGTTTTGCCTGATTTCAATGATGATTAAATTTCTTTCCAGTGCTTAGAATATGGTCATATCATATGGGGTAAAATGTCTGGTTATCGACCCTGGCCTGGACTGACGATTGAAGGGAAATTGGCTGCCAAAACTGAATCTCCAGGTTGGACTTGGATCTTTTGGTTTGGAGATCATAAAATCTCAAATGTAAGAAGGATTTTTTTAAAATTCAGATTCAAAATGATTTTATTTTGGCTCCAAAATGTTTTTCTTTACCAAAATCATTTAAAATATATTCATTATGATAATGATACAAGAGGAAGTTTTAGTTTTATTATTTCATTTATTTCTTATGTGCCTTTAAAATGTTGTCTTTGCTGAGTTAAAAAGTTATTTCAAAAATATAAACATTTTCTAAAATTAAATTATCAAAAAAAAAAATCTATAATAATGAAATTAACTGACCTTAAATAATCCATAGAGGTTGATAGGTAAAAAAAATGGAAAAATGAAAATAATAAATGGTTATTATTTACATGTTTCCAATAAAAACCATATTTAAGACTTTTGTCAGATATATTTGTAAATTACAAATTAAACACAATTTATTAACCTAGAATTAGAATAAACAAGTGAAGTATGAGTGCACAGTAAACAAGGTATAAAATAAAAAACTAAGCCCTGCATTTAGCTCAAAAAGTTGAATCTTGGTAAAAATAAACAAATGGTTCAATTTCAGGCCTTAAAATATGTAAATTTGAGTGTTGCACCATGCAAAACGGCAAAATAGACATAAAGATCAAATTTTGGACAACAATTAAGAATTGCTCTAGTGAAAATGTGTTTATTGTTAAATGACGGCCTTATTTCAAGAAAATTCAAAAACAAAATTAATCAAAAGTCAATGTTAGATAAACAAAACAAATATTTAATTGAATTTGAATCTTTATCCAAATGTTATGTTGATGATTATAACAAAATTATATTTATTTCAGAAAAATAATTCTAATAAAAGATGATAATTTTAAAATATGTTATACTTATGTCATTAATAAAAATGATTTATTTCAGATTAATAATTCCAAAATCTCCCGATTTGATCAAAACTTTTTCTTCAATTCCAAAAAGTATTATTCAAATAAAAAGTTCCAAAATGCTTTGGATGAGGCTTTGCAGGTCAGTTACTATTTCTTGCTTTGATTTGAATTTTCACTTTTTTACGGCACTTAATAATGAATATCTTAATATCAACTGCCTTCTGCTAATGTTTAAAAAGAAAGGAATAAAATTTGTGAATTAAAATTGAGTAAAAAGAAAAAAATGACAAATCCTATTCAAATATAAAAGCTCATTTTATTGATGTTAGCTGAGATTAAAGTTTAAAAGGAAAGATTTAAGATTTAGTATTAAGACTTGAAATCAGTAGGAAGAAGGGGTATTTAAAAGTAAGTGAAATGAGCAGACCAAACAAAGTTATTGGATGAGAATATTTTTTTAATGTGTTTAAAAAAGATTTGGCTGAAAATATTTTTGTCATGGATGAAAAGTAAATATGAGGAGTTTTTTGTTATAAAGAATTGATGTAGTTTGTTCAGCTAGGAAGGGGAAACATAGCAGTAGGAGGAGATTTTTTGTTAATTTTAGTTAGTAATAATGATATTGATTGTTGATTGCTGTGTACATTAAGTGAAAAAATAAAATTACTTGAGTTTTAAACCCTGTTTTGCTGCTGTTTATTGTTGAAAAATTTTCAGTATTTTTGATGCTGTTAAATATTCAAATTTAGCTTGAAAGATTAAACTGAAATTCTGTTGTTGAACTTTAAAAGTGATGGGATTTATGTAAAGTGCAAAGTAAAAAACTATATTTTATTGTTGCAAGTTTGATGAAATAATGATGAGTAGATAAGAGCAACAATCAGAAACACTAGTGATGTTGGCAGTGGTGGTGAGTTAGTTGCTGAAAAAAATCTCAGTTGGTTATCAAAGACCATCAGGATCTTACTGGTTGAGTGGCAAAAATTCTAGCCTTATTGAAAAAGATGGGCTCAAAATTTTGGCAAAAATCTGTGTTGTTAAAATCATCTGCTTTTTTTAAATTGAAAGAATCATGTTATAAGCTAGAACTTTTTTTAACCTATATTCATTATTAGATAGAAAATATTTTTATTTCAAAAAAAGGATTATTTGTTTTAGTTTTAGTTTTAACTTTTCTTTTCTTCTTCCCTTTGTGTAGAAAAATATTCATAATATTTTTCTAATTTGTTTTTTTTTTTTCAACAAAAAATGTTTTACTCAGTGGAGCAAATCAAACGACAACACTTTTGTTCTTTGGCTTTTTAGTTTTAACTTCTTTCTTTACTCAACAATTTGTGTCTTTATTATTCATTTGATTGTGAATCTAATAGAAATACAATTTACTTCAAGTTGATAAAACTAGATTTGTGATTTTTAATTTATTTTAAAATCCACCAATTTTAGATTATAAACTGACAAAATCACAAAAGCTTTAAATAAATAACTTTATTTTGATAATATTTCAATTTAGTTTTTGTTTCTGTAAATTTGTCATTATTTTTTTAATTAATATTCATTTATTTCAGCTTTGTGCTGTACGCTATGGTTTAAATCCTAAAGAAAATGATGCTTTTGATCTTTATTCCTGGGCAAAACAGCAGTTTCAACAAGTTGAAAATTTGGACAAGGACCTTTTAAAACCTAAAAAAAGTAATTTGTTTTTCTTTTTTTCTGGGGAGGAAATGAAAAGAAAAAAAACATTCAGTTTTACTTTTAAAATGAAAAAAAAAAATTAATTCAATTTGCCAAAACCTGTGGATATTTATGGCTTTGAATTTGAATTCATTTAAAAAATAAGAAACTTTGTTACTAAAATGGCCTTTGTTAAGGATTTTTTTGTCTTAAATTTTGTTTTAATTATTTTAGTGATAATTAATTTTTCTGCCTTTAAAAGAAAAAAAAACCTAATGTTTTTTACTTTTTTAAAAAGTATTTCTGAATAGAAAATAAAAATCCTAAATTTGTTTATTGATTGAAATTTTATTGATGTATGAATTTTTTTTTACCTATCAACCATTTAGGTTATTTGAGATCTTTCTTGGTTTAGATTTTCTCATTATTTGTATTTTCTAAAAATTATATCATAATATTCTTATTTAACTGTTTAATTACTTATTTCTAATATTTATTATTAAACTTGTAAAAATGAAAACTGAAATAATCAAATATTGTCTTTCTTTTTTTTAATTCACAGCAGAAGAATATCCTGGGTTTGTTCTAGAAAACTTGGAAAAGTTCCAATCACAAGTGAATAATAACTTTGAACCAAAGACACAAACCAAAGATGAACTTACTCTTCAGTCAACCAATTGTCAGTTCAAATTCTTTTCTTTATTTCAATTTCAAACATGATTAACTTTAGTTAAAAAATACTTTTTTAATCTCATTTAAAGTTGTAAAAATCCTTAAGAATGGGGAAAACTTATGGACGTTTTAAGAATTGAATTTGTAGCAGAAAATAAACTTTCAAATAAAGATGAAAAATATTCATTAAAAATTAATTTGAGACTTAATATAACTGAAATAGATGACAAGATGATGATTATTATTATTAGAAGAAGATGATTTAATCTCATTGAACTTCCAGCCTATTTAAAAAAAAAAAAGAAAGCCAGAATTTGATAACATAAGAAATGAAGTGGTAACTCTGATTCAATTAGATATTGGACACATCTGACAGAGTCATTCCTAGAAATTAAAAAAAGAATTTTCTCCCACCTCACCCTTATGTCCCTATGGAAATCCAGGGTGAAAAACGATGGAGTGAGCGTCTATGACTCAAATAGTTAAATCCAAAATGCTACTAAAACCTGTTCAGTAAAGTGAAGCCTAGAAAGATCCAGAATTTTGGAAACAAACTGGACTTTTATGAAGCTTATAAATCTACAATCATCCCAAAATCAAATACAGACTTAAATTCAACTCTGCATAAAATCTAACAAACTTTTTTGCTTTATTTTTCTTTTTTATGATTCTTCCTTTTTTTTCTTCTTTTTTTTATAAAATTTTTATTCTTTGTTTTATTTTTTTAATTTTTATTTTTTAAAATTTTTTTTTCTCTGTCCTTTTTTTTTTTTTAACTTAATTTCTTTTCCCCTCCCCCTTTATTTTCTTTTCATTTTTTGCTCAAATAAAATTACCTTTAATGTCAAAATCTATTGTGATTAAAAAACTTTTTTTCCTTTTAGGTTCCTCAAATAAAGTCAAATCAAAAGCTTTAAAAATTCAAGGTAAATTCATTCAACCTTTTAATACAATAAAATTTTATTACAATTAAACATTTATACTTATTAATATTTATTCTTAATTTTATTTATACTTTAAATTTATGTTAAAGCCAACAAAGCAATATTTCAAGGTTAATAAAAGGTGCATTTGATTATGATAAGAAATATATTTTGAGAAGTATTTGTTGTATATTTGAAAAAGTCTTTATTAAATATTTAAAACATTTGATGAAAATTAAAAATAGTCTAAAATAAAAACCTTTAGAAAAAAGTTCATTTTTCAATATAAAGAATTCTTTCTTTTCAATTTGATTTTCTGTTTTTGTTTTCTAGAAATCTGTCTTTGCTGTGATTCTTCAGAAAAAGAAATTGTTGCCCAACATCCTTTATTTGAAGGCGGTTTATGTAAACAATGCAAAGTAAGAAAAAAATATCTTTATGAAAATTAACTGAAAATTAATGATTCCTTGAAAAATGTTATTCTTTTAAAAAGTTTATTATACAAAGAAAAAGTTTTAATTTTCATTAACATGACTTTTAATCATTTTTGCAGTGTCATAGAGGCCACTTAATGTAATTTCCAGATAATAAAAAGCCCCAGGAAAGACAATGTCACAAAAGAGCTTGTTACATGTAAAGTGACTTTTTGTATCTCAGATTCCTCTGCACCTTAATTACAAAGAGAAATTTCTAATTTATATTTATTGAGATTAATTGACTTGGGATTTTAATTTTACAGTCATAGATCTTGTAGAATATTTTGCCTGTTTCAAAAAGGATGTTTACTTGGTTAACATTGTAGACTCATTTGTTGGTTCCCTGATTTATCGGAGAGGGACCATTGTTTTTAGTGGCGTGGGTCTGGACTATTGTTGAATAACCTGAAATTTTGCAACAACTTGTATTTTTATATATATATATATATATATATATATATGCATAGTAAAAAAAAACCTCTTATTACAAAAATTCTCGCTGCGTCCCCAGGGGCCTAAAATGGGTCAAAAACACCCCAAAATGACACTTTTTGCCCCATAACTTTTAATCCATCCATTAGATTTTTCTAAAACTTTGCCAAAATGTGGAGGGAATTGTCCCAAATGTCAATTCAGTATTTCTGAACGTGACAAAATTCTGGTTTGCATTCCCTGGGACTTTTTTGGGGTAAAAAAAAAACCCTTTTGGGGGCTATTTAACGTTTCTGTCCAAAATATCATTATGTATGGATTTTTTTTAATGTTCTATTCAAGGTGCACTCATGGGGGACTATGCATGCTTTACTTGTTGAAAATAAAATTATTGACAAAGTAATTTTGTTTTCTGTTAATACAGAAAATTCTATGTGCACTGGATGTTCCTGTTATGTGCCACTCTCATCATCAGTGCCAGTATGTTTATAATGATCTCTTTTATGCCTAGACATGTTAATGGATTAAACATGAGCCTTTAGGGAGAGACTATCTGGTGTATATAACCTGGGTTTTGATGCCTGTATTAAAGTGGTCATATACAACAGCGACCACTGAATTTGATTTCAATTTTTAATTTCTTTAAAACATTTTCTTTCTTTTTAGGAATATGTTTTGGAAACTGTCTTTGCTGTTGATCCTGATAATTATCATGTGAGTTTGATTTCTAGATGAGTGGAAGTGCCCAGCTTTGGGTTGGTTTATAATTGGCTTGAGTTTAACTTTTAAAATTAGGAGTCCAAAACTAAATAAAAGAGCAAAAAGAATCAGTGCAGATGTGGTGGATGACTAGTTAAGTGTTTGAACCCTGGAATCATAGTATGCAAGTTCAAATGCCATTGCATTCACATTGCTTATGGTAGGTGGGACAGCTTAATTCAGAAGAGAAAACTTATCTAATTTAAAATCTTGAATAGATGAGTATTTACTGATTGTGTGTTTGAAGGAGAAAAGCTTTAGTCGTATGATCAATGACTAAAAAGCTAAGGCAATTTGTCATGGGGTACATGGATAAAACTATGAATTAAAAGTTCTTTTGGTTAAATAATTATACAATAATCATTGTGTTCTGATAATTATTAATAGTTTCTGTTGCAGACAATTTTGTTGGACAATTTTTGCATAGTTTTTACAATCTTCCATTATTTTCTGATCACTTTTACTTCATGTTTTTTTTTTTTTTTTACATATTCCGTTACTCAATATAATTTTAGCAGCTGTTGTCTTTATCCTAATGATAATGTTAACAGCTGCTGAAAATGGATAATTGTTTTGATAGTCAATTGATTTTTGATGCAAATAAACTATTAATAGGAAGAGAATTTAAACCAAAGCTGAAAGAAACAAAAGGAAAATTCATTATTTTTTCATCCAATCCAATTGCAGAATAAATTTTAGAGATTTATAAAAATTTATCATCATTTATTTATTTTTTTTTGTTTTTCTGTTTCTTCTCCTCTTCATCAAATTCTAATAAAATTTCTATCTCAACAAATGAAAATAAGAAAAAAATAAATCTGGAATATCTTTCAATTATAATTCTAAAAGAATAATTGTTTATCTTTTTGTCTTATCTCTGACCTTGTGCTGCGTGATTATAGCAAGAGTGATTTACCGTAAAAACACCCCCACGTTCGCCCGACTTTCAGACTTAGTAAAAAAGAAAATAAAAGATGGCACCAGGAGTTATAAAAACTCTCCGGTCGTGCAAGACTGGAGAAAATCTCGCTTTTCAGACACAACAATCGGCATAAAAGCGGCTCGAGTTGAAATCTCGACAGGGGAATGAAATTCTGTGTCTCTGCAGATGGTTGTGTTTCTGAGCATTGCGTTTTTCAGTTGTGCTTTTGTGTCCTGATGTGGAAAAGACTTCTGTGAAGAACTTTGTTGTGTTACTGTTTTGTCTGCTAAGTTTTGTTCGTGAAGACTGAACATATCCTGAATGTCACATTAATCCTAACTTGTTGATTGCTATAAAGGCTGGCTAAATCAACAATAGTGGCAAAGAATCGTCTGGCAATTACATCATTTCCCCTGCCTTACCCTCCAAATATTTTGTATGTCAGCCATTTTGTTGATGAATTTTAATGAAAACTGATCTTATAAAATCTGGTTATTAAAAGTAAACAATGTGTCCATTATGATGAGCCAAAATTGGTGAATCACTTTTACTACATTAACACAAATCTGATTTTTCTCTTTTTCAAATTTGAAGACTTTAAAATCATCTTTTAATGAAACAGAATAATTGTTTGGATGCATGGAATTCTTTCTTATTTTAATTCTAGTGTCATAACCGAACAAATGATGAATTGCACTTTGCATCAAAATAAAAAAAAAGGTTTACTGGAAAAATCGAATGGATGGGATTTTCATATTTCCATTGAAAAAATATTCTCTTAAAACCTAAATTATGTCTTTATCATTAAATATGCCAAAAATGTTGATATGCTGGTAAAATAAACAATCCAATTAACAATTTGAAAGCTTTGCTGTGAAAACCTAATTGAAAAAAAAAGAATAAATGAATTAAAAATAAAAACTACATTGAATGTCTTTTTTCTTTTTACAATTTGAATAGACAGAATATGGATTTGTTTATTATCAATTTGAAACAAGAACTCTAATCCTAAAACTAAACTTAATTGAATTGGATTTTTTTTAAATTAAATTAAAATCTGTTATAATTCTAAAGAATCACTAAAATTTGTTGCAGGCTTTCTGTGCAATATGCTCTTATGGGGGAGAAATGTGTGTTTGTTGTTTGGTTCAATGTGGACGGTAAGTGATATTTTTTATTTATTAAATACTAGTTTAGTTTTGTTTATAGATAAAATATATTTTCATAAAAAAGTGATGCCTCATATGAATTAAATAATTGAAATGAAATGAATTATTTCCAATTTTAAGAAAACAAAATTACTTTTTCTATTACTGATAATAATTATTGATTAATGTATTTGAAATCTGGGAGCAAGCTAGTTTTTATTTGTTTAGTTTCATGTTTCCCAGTAGAATAAGTTAAGGCCATAAATCAGGCCAGGTTAGCTCAAATTCTGCTTTATTATTTCCTTATTATATCATATATCTTAGATTTAGTCCAGCAAAGGATCAATAAGAGTAGTTCAAACAGTAATGCCTTCTATTTATAAAATTTTAACTAAAAAAATGTCAAAGGGCTATGAAGATGGGAGTGGTACCATTAAAACAGGTGACCTTTTGTGCTACAGAATTTATTTTTCTCTATGCTCTTTGCTAGCAATGAATGAGAACATGTGCACAGGCATCAAGTGTGCACTCTTTCTCTCACATCTTTGTCACCATTCTAAAATCAACTGACCACTCTTTTAACTTTTAAATTCTTGAAAATTCTCAAGTTCTTTTGGATTTATTTCTAAAGGCTTAAATGGTTTGGATTTATGTTTATTTTCAAAAACTCTAAAACCAATTAAATACAAAGATTTTTTTTTTTATAAAAAGTCCATCTTTTTTTTCTTTCTAACAGTGTTTACTGCAAAAAATGTGTTCAACGTTGTCTTTCTGATTCGGCTTGGGAAAAGGTAAATTTTATTTTAGAAAGATTTTTTTTCTTTTTTTATCAAATCAAAAAGTTTAAGTTATTTTCAAAAAACAAATTCAATTTTGATGAATAAAAATGTTTGCATCTTCAAGATTATTTTCCAGTCAACCATTTGTATAAAAATTTATGAAAATAATATGAAACATTGTATATTTATTTCATTTGATTTTTCTATTATTAGAGCATTATTAATAATGTAATGAAGACATTCTAAGTAAAAAAAACCTGAACAAAGCAGTTGAAACATGTCAATGATAATAATATCAAAACTGCTGTTTAAATTATGAAAAGCCTTGATTTTTTATAAAAAAAAGTAATATAATCAAAGCTTCCATCATTACTAATTCTATGGAAGACCATATCATTTGGAATTTCAAGATAACTCAACCTATCTCAATGTTGTATTGATTCCCCACTGGGAAAGATATGAGTTAAATACTATAAAAGATTTAGTTAGATTAATTTTTTAGATCAAATTGGTTCAAATCCCTGTAAAAGAAAGAAAAAATTGAATTCTCATAGAAAAAAAATAAAAGCATTGACAAAACTGTTTTTTTTTTTTTAATAAGTCAATCTTTATTTTTAGATTTTGGCTCAAGATCCTTGGGTTTGTTTCCTTTGTAATACAAAAGTCTCGGTCGTGACACACGGATGTTTAAAACCAAAACCAAATTGGAATTTCAACATCATTCAATTGTTTCACTGTGATCAAATATTACAGGTTGGTTTTATTTATTTTATTTTGACCTATCAACCTCTATGGCTTACTTAAGGTCAGTTAAGTTTTTTTTATTGATCCAGATCTTTTGATATATTTTTAGTTCTTTCAGGAATTTAAAGATATTCTCCCTATTATTATATTCAAATAGATTTTTCATGTTATTAATGTTGAAGAAGAGGTTCTTTCTGAATTTGGTCAATGCTTTACATTCTATAAGAATGTGTATCATTTTGAGAGGTTGTTTGAAATATTCTGCATTTTGATTGTAGTTTTTTTTTTCATCAAATTTTCTGATTACAAGAATAACCTTTTTTAAAAAACACTCAGCAAAACTCAACAAAAAAAGAAACAATTTGTTAAAAGAATGTTTTCCTTAAATTAAACGGAGCATTGGGTATGGACCCTTTCATTGCCTGCAGGTGATTCTCTGAACGTCAGCATGGCTTAGGGAAGACAGTAAACGTCTACCTAACCAACCTAAAAAATCTTGCTGCTCTGTTTGGTGGTACAAGAGACCAAATATTGGCATGTGCCTTTTTGTCTGGGCTCCCGGACGACACTTTGTATGTAATGCAGAAAGTAAAATAGAAATAGTAATGCAAAGAAGACAAGCCTAGACGTTGCTACACAATTATGACATGCAAACTTTTAAATTCTATTCTAAAATTCTTATTTCTATACAAAGCAATCCATCTGCTTTCTAAAACTGATTGCTTTTGTCATTGCTTTAACAGGTTTAATAAAACTTGCAAGATTTTAAAAATCAGAATAAAATATTATGAAATATTTGTTCATTTCTTTTAGGAACCTGATTTGTCTTATCTAAAGAATAGTCCAAATCCACAACCTTTGCGTGTCTTGTCTTTATTTGATGGAATTGGTACAGGTAAGTCATTAGCACAGGTGAGAAAAAAATTCCATTTTCTTTAAAAGCTCTTTATGTGGGAATGTTCTTAATCATTTTTGATGACAGAAAAAAATGTCAACTTGTAATTTTATTTAGTGCAGTAAAGACCTTTCCAATTTAATAATATAAAACATTGGATTGACTTTAGTTTTTGAAAAACTAAGAATTCATTCTTTACATATCAAAGAATTTTCATTAGGGTTTATTTTTGTCTTTTTTTGATAATTAGCTTCTTATATCTTTTAGGACTGCAGATTGATAGTTTTTTTTCTATTTAAATATAACTTAACGGATGATCGATATGTGTGTGTGTGTGTGTGTGTATATAATATATATAGGAATTTTGAATATAGGTGTAAATTATTTTTACTGTATATTGAAATAAAAATGGTAGTAATAGTCAATTCTCAAATCTTCAAAATTATTGTAAAATGCACTGAAAATGCGGACTTACTATGTATAAAGATTAGAAAGGGAGAAAATGTTCAATTATCTGATCCTTTGTGCACATATCTATATATATAATATATATACGCAGCGAATTGGTAAAAAGCTCTGGCTCTGGAATCGTAGTACGAGAGTTCAAATCCCAGTCAAAATCATTGCATTCACCATTAGCTGCCTCGGTCAGATGGGGCTCATTAACTTGGGAGAGCAGCTCATCTAGGTGAAGAGTAACACTGAATGTAAAAATTCCTGGTAAGAGCACATAAAATGGCCTTGTGCCAAACTTGGGTTGGTGCTCACCAAGTAAATATAGTATATATACGCTCTATCACTGATATTGAGCGTTCTAACTAATTTTAAGCAATCTTGGTACAAAATAAACCTTTTTTTTCTGTTTTTCAATTCAGGTAAAATTGCACTTGATGAACTTGGTATTGCCATTGATGGTTATTTCGCGAGTGAAATTGATTTGGATGCCTTGATTGTGACTCGAGTAAATCATGGCAGCAGCATCACTGAAATTGGAGATGTTATTCAACTGACAGAAAGTAAAGTCAGTTGATTTAGAAACTTTGGATTTTCAAATTCTTTTTGATTTTTTTGATATTTTGTTTGGAATACACACTTTTGTATTTTCTTTTCTTTTTTTTAACACTAGGACTTCTTAAACCTTTTTTTTATGATCCCATTTATGAGTGAGAGTTTTTTTTTGTAACAAGACAAATACTAAATAAATCTATTTAATTAACCAAACACACAGAACATACAAAAATGTAAAATCAAAAATTGCACAAATTGTATTTTTATAATTTCAAAAAGTGAATCAACAAAAAACTATTTTAATAACAACTCAATTTTGTAAGTCTCAAGATTTTGCTAGTCATAGTTTAAGAAGCCCTGATTTATACCAACAATACTTGCACTTAAAACCTATTTATTTAGAAATTATTTCTTAAAGCTCAAAAAGATTACCTTTGTATAAAACTTTGTGCCTAAATAAACCTCTATAGAGACATCAATAAAAGTAATAATTTGAATGAAATTAGAATTTGTTTCTATTTTTGTCAGTTATCAGAATTGTGTCCAATAGACCTTGTGATTGGAGGATCTCCATGTAATGAACTTTCATTAGTGAATCCAGCAAGAAAAGGATTTTCTGAAAGTAAGTTTGTATTGAAATTAGAATTAAAGCTAGTATTTTCTCAATTCTTAAAATAAGACTAATGGAAAAAATTGAATCTTTTATTCTATCTATGCATTTTTATTTGATAAAATTTAATTTTTTAAATTTGATTAAAGAAAAAATAATGCCTAATTCTGTTTCTTGAATTTAAAAAAAAAATTCTAATTTTAATTAAATTCAATTTGTTTATTTCAGCTGGAACTGGAATTCTATTTTTTGAATTTTGCAGAGTGTTAAACATTATTAAAAAACTTTGTAAAGATCGTCATGTGTTTTGGTTGTTTGAAAATGTTACAGCCATGAAATCTGAATATAAAGCCATTATATCAAGATTCCTTGCAGTAAGTCATATTTACATTTTAAATTTTTTTTTATCATTGACATAGAACAAGAGTGTTGGATTTATTATTGGTTTTCATGTGTGTAGAATTGCATAAAAGATGGACAAATCCACCTTACAGAGTAGCTGATTACAATAATAAAGAAAATTCATATCCAGATATTTCTCTCTCTGTATTTCAAAAAAAACAATTTCCACTCTTGTTCATCAGTTTTAATCCTAAAATTTAACTTTACAAATTATTAAATTTAATTTCTTGAATTAATTGAATTGAAAGAAGGTTTTTATTTTTTGTTTGATTTAATCATTTTGATTCTTATTAAAACTAAAATCAAAATAAAACTGGATTCTTTATTTCAGTGAGTATTATTCATAATTTAGACCATCTTTATTTGAAATCAATATTCATTTTCTTTTACACTTTCAGCTGTAGGGATTTTTTTAAAAACCTCATTCCTACTAGAATAGCAGCCAAAAGCAGAACAAACAATGCACATAGATCTGCCTTAGAAAATAAGTCTGTGGCTTCTCAAAAATTCACAGTGTTTATATGCCCTTGAGGCTCATCTTTATGTAAATCAATATGAGACTTGTTTTTGGTCTAGTTCTGCCTGTCCACCTCTGTTTATTCAACCACTGCCATGATGTTTGCTTCATCATATCTTTTCTTGTTTCCCTACAAAAACAGCTTTTAATCTAACAAGAAAAAGTTTTCAAATTTTATTCAACTTGAAACTTTTTACAAATAAAAAACTGATTTTGTGAAATTCTCTTTTCTTAATAAAGAAAAACAATCTCCCCTCCCCTCTCCTGATCATAATGTTGGGTTTTGAATATGGAATTATTTTATACAAAAATCCTTTGTTAGTTTTTTAAAGAATTTTCTTATCATGTCACCTAAAAATGTGTTTAATATATTTTCTTTCAATTATTCCCCCTCCCCTCAACATGACAGTGTCAACCTGCTTTGTGGGATGCCAAATATTTTTCTCCCCAACAACGAGCCAGATATTTTTGGGGTAATATTCCAACAATTTACAGGTAAATTTATTTTCATTCTTATTTCTTTAACATTTCTTTGTTTTCAACAAGAAAAAAATAAATGAAAAATGAATTTCATTCATTTTTTTTGAGGATTTCAAATAAATTAACTTTAGTTTTTGTTTTAGCAAATTCAGAAATATTAAGAAAAGTATTAAGAAAAAACTTCAAAGAAATATTATTCAAAAGGAATTTAAATAATGATTCACTTGATTGTCAAGAAATATTTTTATATGTTGTGATTTTGTCCCAAACGTTTTTGGTTTTGAAAAATGGATTTTCTCCGAAATTGTTTCCTATCCTTTAATAAAGGAACGACTTTGTTCAGATTGAATCAACTTGATTACGGATATTATCTTACAGCTTGGTTTGGAGTTTTCCACTTATGATGCCATGTGACTGAATATAATATTTTCTGATCATTCCACCTTCACCCCATTCTTCAAATATAATTCATAGAAATTTATATTCATTCGTATTTGTTTTTTTCCTAATACCTTATATCAACTACTTAAGACAAAAATGTAATAAAGCCTTGTTGTTAAAAATCCACCAAACCATGATTATTGTATCTTCGTATATGAATCAGCAAGACCTTCATACCTTAATAAACTAGAAACAATCCACCACCAAGATTTGAGAATTTCACTTTATACTTTCAGCACGTCCCCCATAGAAAGCCTCTACACAGAAGTAAATGAATCCCCACTAACATTAAGAAAAGAAAAACTAGCTCTAAAATATTTCATCAAAATAGCTTCATGTTTACAAAGCCCAGCACATGACTTGATTTTCAACCCTCAACACAAAACCTTATTTAAAAGAAACAACAAAGCAATCAAACCTTTATATCTATGTATCAAAGAATAAACTTAACAAATAAACATTAACACAATTCATAAAGCCCTAATCCTCCAAAGTCCCTTAATGACAATTCAAAAAACCTCAAACACTATTAAACATGTCAAAATTGATTAAAAATAAAACAAATTCATTAACATTGCACAAAGAATTTCATAACATCAAACTCAATCACCTGAACTACATTTCTTTATATACAGATGGCTCTATAAGTCAAAACAAAGTAGGGTGTGCAGCCATTTCAAAACAAGCAAAACTAAGTAAAAGATTAACAAAGTCTGCATCTCTAGACAGCACTGAAATAAATGCCATCAATCTGGCACTTAACCTAATCAACAACAAAAGACAAATTCATCATTTTTATTAGCTTAAAACGTACCAAAAGCCAAAACATTCTGATTACCATTTATAACTAAATTTATCACAATTGAAATCCTAATACAAACCACCAAAAGAAACTCCCAAAAAATCTCAGACCTCAAAACCTTTCAGTCCAATTTTCAATACCTTTCTTATTGTTTAGCACTCCCCCCATCTCTGCTGATGAAAATTTAACAGAACTTGACTATGTTCTTTCTCCTCACTGCCATCGAAAAGCTATGGTAAGTGTTTTGCCCTTTTTTTTTGTTCTTTTCTATTTATTATATATCTAAGAGTGCTCAATATCTGTGATAGAGTGTGTATATTAGTTAAGCATAAGACCAAAATAACTTTTGGTCTAATGACTGCGCAGACAAGAAATTGACAGTCACCGAAGGCCATTGACGCAACTAATATATGTATGATTATATATATATATATATATGTTTA
>JAUZSX010000007.1:429829-440710 GCA_034780655.1 Idiosepius hallami | reverse complement strand
AAATTAAATCGTTTTCCAATTATGCCCCTTGTCAAAATATTTTCTGGAGTAAGGGACGCTAAAATAAGATTCTACCCTTCCTTCGACCTTTTCGATAACATTTGTGTTTTCGTAAACCTTTGGATTCTAACTTATAAAAATTACCAAGTAGTCACGTAGAGCCGTTATATTATTGTAAAATATTAGGGTCAAATTCGATGGTGTGTCTTCTTTTGCCTTATGTACCCGGGGCCGATATATCGGCCCTCTACGGTTCAAAGGGTTGAAAACAACCATGGAGGAATTTAACCCTTTAAACCCTAAAGTTCCAATATATCGCCATCGGCCCTGGCGATTTAAGGCAAAAGAAGACACATTAACACCAATTTTTTAGTGTTAATCGTCGGCCCCTGACTTGACAAGATTAAAACTAATCACTCAGAGCTGTTCTATGAAAGAACCATATTAGGGTGGAAATTTCGGTGTGTCGATTTTTGTCTTAGGTTTCTTAGGCCGATATATCGGCCCCTTAGGGTTAAAAAAATCTTGTAGAAAACCACAGACAATTAAAATCATTGCTATGAATTTTTTTTAAAATAAACTTTTCTTTTTAAATTGAAAGAGAAAAGGAAATTACTAAACAGAAGTTAATTTATTTTAATGAAAAAAAAAATGTTGAGGAGCTCATACTTTACTTACCAAAAAATTTTTAGATCATTTTTTAATCTTTTGGATGCCAAGAGGCCGATATATCGGCCCTGACAACATAAGGCAAGAAGAGACGCACCAATATGTTGGCTTTAATGTGTTTCTCTAATATAACGACTCTGAGTGACTACTTGGTAATTCTAATAAATCAGGGTCGAAAGGGTTAAAAAATTCAGTTGTTCCTTTAAAAAGGGGAAATTAAAATTCCCCATGTAAAGTGTAAAGTATATTGTAAAATGTGTTAGAAATATTGATAAAAATAAAAACAGAAATAAGATTTAAATACACAATAACATTAAACAAGAATGTCCAAAATGCTCATACTCTAAAAGAACGGCTCTGAGTGACTACTTGGTCATTTTGCTAAGTCAGGGCCCAGAGCTTTAATATGGTTGTTCTCTAATAGAATTGCTTTGATAGTGATTATTGACTAGTTGGTAGTTTTGCTAGGTCAGGGTCCAAAGCTTTAATATGCTCCTCTAATAGAACAGCTCTGATTGACCAGATGATAATTTTGCTAGGTCAGGGTCCAAAGCTTAAATATAGTTTTCTAATAGATTGGCTCTGAGTAACTAGTTAGTAATTTTGATAAGTCGAGGTTCAAGACAGATTAAAATGAACTTTTTCATGTTTTAATGATTAACCACTCTCCCATAATCAATCAATCAATCAATCAATCAATCAATCAATCAGTTAAACTACTTCAAGGTCTTAGTCAAGAATCCATTTTCAATAAAATCGATTTTTTTCAAATTAATCGATTTTTTTGCTTAAAGCATTTTTAAATCAAATCTTTAATTAATTAAAACAAAATTCAGTTTTTCATTTTGATTGAAAATTGTAATTAATTAATCTTAAATTAAAATTATTAAAAGCTAACAAAATAAAGTTATTTCAATTGAATGTAAAAATCTAAAAAATAAAATAAAATAAAATAAAAAATTTAAAGCTCGTATTTTAAAGATTTAAAATTAGAAATAAAAATTCAAATAATTTCCAAGATAAATTTTTTCAAAATTTTGAAATAATAAATTGTTTATTTTCCCTTGAATTTTTAACTTTAAATTAATGTCACATCAGCATTTTTGAAATTTATTTTTTTACAATATTTTGACTATGATTTTATTTTCTAAAATTTTCATTGAAAATTTAAAAGAAAGATTTCAAATTTATTCTAAAAATTTGTTTTGAAAAAAAGGTTAAGATAAG
Source organism: Idiosepius hallami (assembly GCA_034780655.1). Lineage (NCBI taxonomy): Eukaryota > Metazoa > Mollusca > Cephalopoda > Idiosepiidae > Idiosepius > Idiosepius hallami. Next base: position 438,814 of record JAUZSX010000007.1, on the reverse strand, counting down.
TAAGAAAAATATACCCCCCCCACACTAAAAAAATAAATTATAAAAAACAAACTTTTTTACAGGTTGGGGAGGGCGTATAATTTTCATTCTTACTGAATCATTTTGAAAATTCAATTTAAAAAACTTTATTTAAAAATATTAAAAATTTTCCCTAATTTAAAAAAACAACTTTTTTTTTTTAATTTTTAAAGTATGATTTTACTTTAAACTATAAACAAAAAAATTATTAGAATTAATAGAAAAATAAAATAATAGGTTCTAAAGAACTCCATATGCTAAGTAATATTAATAATAGTAATAATATTAATAATTACTTTACTTGTTGTCACTTAACCCCTACTCTAAAAAAAATTAGTAACTCAAACTAAAAAAATATATATATATATAATGACTCAACAATTAATTAAGAGATATTTTTAACTACAAAAATATTATTTTTCAGTTAATAGAAGAACAATTATTATTTGTTTAAAAAATTAAAAGTATTTTTTAATTTTTTCTAGTTTGAATGATGAAAAAAAAAATGAATGAACTTTTTTTTTCTTTCGTGTCTCGTCGTCGAACCACGTGACTTTATTTTTTTTAAACTATGAAAAAAACAAAAGTTGAAAATAACAACAAAAAAAACCTTTACGGCATCTTTTAAATAATTCTGATAAAAAGAAATAAAAAAAATACAATTAAAATAAATATTTTGATGATGGAATTTACGCATGAAAAATATAAAAAAAACCCATCTCGGCTGTTTTCCGGAATTGAACGAAAGATAACGAAGTGATTTGATTTAACACAACCACCACACGAAGTAAATGCGCACGCGCGTGCACACACACTTACAGACAGAGACACACACTCATATACACGCGCGTATTTAAACCATAAAAAACTTTCGTTTTTTACGAATAAAATAAATATTGTAACAAAACATAAAATTATTTTATTTCACTAAAAAAATATTTTAACGTTAAAACAATATTAAACAAATAAACTTAATTAATAATTGCTTGAAAAAAATATAAAGAATAAAAAACCCAAGCTAAAAAAAATAAACTTTCTCTAAAAAAAAGAACGATAGCAGCCAGTCAACACAAAAATTGTTAAAATAATTCGTTTTATTTAAAGATAAATAATGTAAAAATAAAAAATATGAAATTATTTTAAATAAGATTAATTAATTCTCTTCGAAGAAAAATTACATTTTTTTCAGCCAAAAAACAAAAAGATTAAAAAATACACATATTTAGAAAAAAAAGAAAAAGAAAAGAAAGAAAATGTAACAATTAAATAAAATAAAAATTTGATTCTAATATTTTTAATTAAAAAAAAACAACAGAGAAAAAGAAATGAAATAATTAGAATAAATAGCAAAAAAGTTAAATCTTGTAGTTTTTATGTGCATCCGTAGCTTGTGAAGGTGAACGTTATCTATTTCCGAAACAGCAACTCCGACGTCACAGTTCCCAGCATGCTTATATCGTCATGTCCGTCATCTTGTTAAAGCCGAGAACATGAATAAGTCACGCTGTAGGAGCTTGTTTCACGTTGTAAAAGTTCACTGATGCTCCCCACGGACTCCCAAACTGTTCCAGGTCGCTTATCCCCTTTCCAGGAAAGCCGTAGGGCTCTAGGATGTTTTTCCCGGAGGAGTTTTCCCCTTTTAAAGAGACCTAAGTTCCAGGCTTAGACGGAGGAAACCGACAGACGAAGTTGTTGTTTCTAACCAAAATGGCAGCGGCGGATTTGCCCACTAGTACTCACAAAATGGCCGTAAAAGCTGTCGATAGCCACCAATCTAGTGGCAACCAACCGATGAAGGCTGAAGTCACTAGCAATGACTTCGAACCAAAATCATCTGGACTAAAAAACATGGGGGAATTACCTAAAAAAAGGACTACATTCAAAATCTTGGGTGTCACCAAGAGTGCTCCTCGTAGCGGTAGTAATGACCCCCTCAATGATGATGGGGACAGCTTGGATGATTTAGACGAAAGCCATACGGAAGAAATAAGTTCTGACATCCTTGACAGTTCCAAGAACACGGACGGGGACCAAGATACTCCATCGGAGGACACTACCCACAACTTGACCCCTGACGAGATAGTTGTAAAAGAGAAAACAACAGACTTCCATTCTCGATTTAAAGTGGTCAAAATCGAAACCAAGGAACCGTTTCGCCGGGGTCGGTGGATATGCTACGATTTTCTCGACACCCCGGCCAACAACAACGCCGATCGGAACGAAATCCGTTTTCTAGTCGATTCGGCTTCGGGTAATTCTAGCACTACAAGTTCTGTGAATTTTATTTTTGGAGTCGACGATCCGTCTAAAAATCCCTTTCTTACTCACCTCTTACCGTCGATTGAGGCAAGTGGTGGCGCTGCTCCCCCTGTTAGTGTTGTGACGGTAGTCCCTTCTCTTCCGTCTTGTGGTATCCATTTACCGACCAATTCCGAGACCTTCAAACCGATCCAGCCCCCTTCGCAGTCGAGCCAAAACTCTGGCCAAAACATGAGGACAGACGGCGGCGGGGTTGTCAGTGTCGCTGGCGGATCCGGAATACCCACTATGGGAGCCAAAATCGCTGGCACCACGATACATACGAACCCGATAAGTTTACCCACATCTAATGCATTACAAGCCCAGTCCCATATGAGCCAAGGACACCAGTCTACCCCGATGAGCTCTAGTAAAACGCCCGTCAACCCCACTGCAAACTTAGTTGTGAACCCAACCGTCGCGACATCCAACTCCCCAGCCAATTCTGGCACGACAGTGTCTAGTGTTCATCAGGGTGCCCAACAGTCCCCCTCTAATCCCGCTTTAAGGGAATCTAGTAGTTTGACAGCTTCCCAACCTTCAAAAGTCCTTCCGTCTCCAGTTACGAGGGCCAATACTGCCCAAAGTGTGGCCCCTATTATTCACGTGTCCAACCCGACCAACCCCTCAGATGCCCATGGGTCAGCTAGCAGCATAGCATCCATAAGTAGTGTCCCAATGACAGTGCAAAGTACTCAACAAATGCACATGTCTGGTGCAGCCGGCGGGTCGCAGGCTACCCCTACCCATTCTCAGTGCCCTTTGGCGGTTACCCCGGGGATGAGCCACCAGTCTCTGGACTCTAAATTGGAGAAAAGCGGTTCGGGATTGGTCCACGATGTGGTCGGGAAAGCCAGTGGGGAACATGTGAATGTACGTCCTGAAAATATTCAATTGAATGAGGTACTTGATAATGATAGACTGTTTGATGCCTCAATGCAAGCAGCGGCCTCTTTGTCGTTGACCCCTCTTACATCTGCTGTAAGTGAGATGGGCACCCCAGCAAAGGAAGGGAAAGAAGACAGGTAGGTCGTCACCCCCTTTTGATTTTAGTATTAATTATTATTGCACCTTTTCTGTTATGCTTGTTTAGATTTCTGTCTCTTGTGTTTGTTGTTGACAAATACGTTTTTTTGGGACGATGTGATGTGTGTATATGGAAATACAGGGTGTCAAAAAATGTACTCACAAATATTTTAAAAAAATGTACTCACAAATATTTTAAAAAAATGTACTCACTAATATTTAAAAAAATGTACCCACAAATATTTAAAAAATGTACCCCAAATATTTAAAAAATGTACCCACAAATATTTAAAAAAATGTACCCACAAATATTTAAAAAATTTACCCACAAATATTTAAAAAATGTACCCACAAATATTTAAAAAAATGTACCCACAAATATTTAAAAAATGTACCCACAAATATTTAAAAAATGTACCCACAAATATAAGAAAAATATACCCACAAATATTAAAAAATTTACTCCCAAATCTAAATTCGAAGTTATTCCATTTCACTGTATGTTCATAAATAAAGGATTTCTCGTCATTCGAAATGTGTGTACATTTTTTTAAATATTTGTGAGTACATCTTTTTAATACTTGTGAGTACATGTTTTTTAGAGATACCCTGTATGTATAAAATATGTCTATTCAAGCAACAGAAAGAAGAAACATTCTTGTATTCAAACAAGTTTTATTAACAAAGATCAGAAATTCTTCTTGGGACTCGGGATGAAATGGATGGTTAGGGTGTAATTAAAAATTCTTGGACTTGATATAAAGATTCTCATCAGAAAGTTGGAATAAAATAAAGAAATAAATCAAATAATTAGATTAGATTTTGAATTAAATTAGAAATGTTTTTTTTAGATGGAATTTAGTTTAAATAAATATGGGAATAATCTTAATTGCATATCTTTATTGCATAAAGAATTAAATTCTGCCCAAATACTTACACACACGCATATATGTGTGTGTTTATTATCCGTGTTTATATGTGTGTGTGTATATATATAATGTGTAGTGTGTGTATATATAATGTGTAGTGTGTGTATATATAATGTGTAGTGTGTGTATAAATAATGTGTAGTGTGTGTATAAATAATGTGTAGTGAGTGTATATATAATGTGTAGTGAGTGTATATATAATGTGTAGTGTGTGTGTGTATATATGTGTAGTGCGTGTGTATATATAATGTGTAGTGTGTGTATATATAATGTGTAGTAGTAGTGTGTGTGCATATATAATGTGTATGTGTGTGTGTATATAATGTGTAGTGTAGTGTGTGTATATATACATATATATATATATAGATGTGTGTGTGTGTAATATACATATGTGTGTGTGTGTATATATATATATATGTGTGTTTATGTATGTGTAACAGCACAACACCTCCATAAGAGCTGGCTGGAAGCAAGCAGTGAAGTTTATAAAATGATGTTAGAAAAGAAAAGACCTAATTAAAAAAAATATTCCAAAATTAATTTTTTTTCATTGTGTAAAAAAAGAATTTCTGATTCAATAATGCATTTTAAAATTCATTTCTATTTATAAATTTTAAATTCTCACCCGTGATTTTAAGAAAATAATAATTTTAGGAATTAAATTAATTTCTTGTAATGTGTGTGTGTGTGTGTGTGTGTGTGTGTGTAGGGTTGACTAATAATAACTGTTGCTTCTTTACTGTGGGTTGTAGTTTTATAGACATCTTTCGTTTATTTCCGATGGTGTTTTTAAAATCTTTTCTTTAAAAAAAAAATAATTTAACTCTAGAAAAAAAAAATAGTTCGGTAATTTTGTATTCCAACCATTTTTTCATATACCTGAGATAAAAAACTTGACACCTGTAACAAACAACCTAACCCTATCTGTATATTTTTTTGTGTCTACACTCTCCCAAACAGTCAAATAACCATTAATCATCTTTTTAATAATATGGCTGTCTCTGTCTTGTCAATTTTAAAATAAAAAATCAAAATATTTCTATTTGAATTTGATACAAGCAGGGAGGATGGAGGCACTGACTGTGCTGGCTAATTTGGTTTCACTCACTAGGGGGCCTCGGGCACCCACCACCAATCCACAAGGTGGCAGGGAGACCCAGCTTCTTCACTTACAAACAGAGCTAGTTTAAAAATAAATGTCATTAAATTGAATTGTCGTTCTTAATCCTTTGAATCCCGACTTATCAAAATTACCAAGTAGTCACTCAGAGTCGTAATAAAGGAATATATTAACCCTTTAGGGCCGATATATTGGCCCTGAGGACATGCAGCAAAAATGTACAAACCAATATTTTGGCTTTAATATATTTCTCAAATATAACGGCTCTGAGTGACTACTTAGTAATTTTGATAAGTTAGGATCAAAAGGGTTAAATCCAAAATGGTGTGTCTTTTTTATTGCCTTATGTTTTCAGGGTCGATATATCGGCCTCTTAGGATCCAAAGGATTAAAATATTTCCCTTTTTTTTTTGCTTCTTTAAAGTCTTAACAACAAAGAAAGAAAGAAAAAAGTAAATGATATTTTGAAGAATAACAATAAACGAAAAAGAAGAAGAAAAAGAAGCAATGAGTGAAACTAAACCAAAAACCACTGGAATGAATGCAAAAAGCATTGAAGAAGCAATGATGAATGAATGAAATGTTCTGTCTGTCTGTCGGTCGGTCGGTCGTTCACTCTTCACTCCCTTCTTCTTCTTCTTCTTCCTTTCCATCCCGAGAGCTTGTGAGGGGGGGGGGAGTGGCTCTGTCTGCTTAGCTTTCACTGTCAGTCAGCTGGTTGTTGCCCTCTCTCTTCGTCAACAGGAGGACCGCAGTAAAAAAAAAAAAGGGAGGGCCAACCCAACCCATATTGAGATCAGGATAACACCTAAAGGTTAATTAACTCTTTAAACCCTAAAGAACCAATATATCGGCCCTAGAAACTTGAAGCAAAACAAGAGACACACACACAGACTTAAATTACCAATATTACCAAGTTGTCACCCAGAGCCGTTCCGTTCTATTAAAAAAAGAACATATTAGGGTCGAAATGTCAGTGTGTCCTTTTTTGCCTTTAGTTACTAAGGCCGATATATCGGCCCTTTAATGTTGAAAGGGTTAAAAGTCATTATGTCGATCATGATGATGATGATTTTTGTGGGAGCAAGGTCAAGGAAACCCTTTCGATAAATTTTCTAATAGTTCTTTTTCCATCCCCGGAGAAAGAGGGATTATTATTTCACCCGAGGGCCTCCTCCGGTCTAACCCCAAAGTTACCGAAATTAAAAAAATATTTATATGGGAGACGAGCAAGCAGCAGCAAGCACGAGCAGAACTACAAGTTTTTTTTTTCTAAACCTTTGAATCCTAATTTATCAAAATCACCAAGTAGTCACTAAGAGCAGTTATAGTAGAAAGCGAGGGTCATATTATTAGTCTTTGTTTGCCTTATTTTCTCCAGGGCCGATATATCGACCCTTTATGGTTCAAAGGATTAAATCGATTTGCGGTTTGTCATTTTTCTTTTCTATTTCTTAATTTTTTTAACTTCCTTTTTTTTAATGTATTCATCCTTCCTTCCTTCCTTCCTTCCTTCCTTCCTTCCTTCGGAACCCCTAAAAAATCTCTTCCTTTTTTTGATAAAAAAAGATAGGGAAAAATTAGTCAGTCCAGTCAGAGGAGACCCACCCAGTCAAGTCCAGTGGTTTAACAGTTTCGACCCTCAAGGGCCGATATATCGACCCTGGTGACCTAAGAAAAAAAAAAGACAAAGCAATATCTCCTTCCTCTGTCTTATAGAACGCATCTGAGTGACTAGTTGGCCATTTTGCCAAGTCAGGATCCTAAGGATTAAAAAAACAAAACCCAACCCCTTCTTTATTTTGAAAGAATTTCTTCTTCTGTGGATTCTTTCTCGTTTTGCCCCTTTTTTTTATTGAAAGCAAAGAAGGAATTGACAAAAAAGGAAAAGCCCTTCAAGTTGAACAACGAATAATCATGGGGGAGGGATTTTTATTTTTCCTTTCAAATCCAACTCTTTTTTTTTTTTTTTTTGTTAAACTGCGTCATGAATTGAATTTCTATTTACAATAAAGAAATGACAGAAATCTGCAATAATAATCAGTTATGCATAAATTAACACAAACTTACATTTCTATCTATCTCTATCTATCTATTTCTATCTATCTATCTCTATATCTATCTATCATCATCTATCTATCTATCTCTATCATCTATCTATCTATCTCTATCTCTATCATCTATCTATCTATCTCTATCTCTATCATCTATCTATCTATCTCTATCATCTATCTATCTATCTCTATCATCTATCTATCTATCTCTATCATCTATCTATCTCTATCTCTATCATCTATCTATCTCTATCATCTATCTATCTATCTCTATCTATCTTTATCATCCATCTATCTATCTATCTCTATCTATCTATCTATCTATATATCTATCTTTATCATCTATCTATCTATATATCTTTATCATCTATCTATCTATCATCTATCATCCATTTCTCTCTCTCTTCTTCTTTGAATTTTTTAAAGAAAATATCAACTTCATTTTCTTTGATCTAATTTCAAACTTAAATTTTTTTCTTTTGCCCCCCCCCTTAGAAAATACTCCCTTTTCTTTCTTTCTTTGAAAAAAAAAAGTTGGTTTAACCTGAAGAAGTAGCAGCAGAGCTAGAATTATTTTTTTGTTTAATTCAATTACAATTAATTCATAATTTTTTTTTTTTTGGGGGGGATGGGGCTGAAAATGAATTTACCTTTTTTTTTTTTTTTTTTTTAAGTATAAATTAATTTAAATTTTTTTTAAGAGTCAGTTTTTTTTTGCTTTTTTTCTGCGTTGGTTGCTAAATATTATCTTATATTTTTTTCCTTGGTATCAAAGTTGAAGCCATTGGTAAAAGCTCGGGCTTTGGAATCGTAATACTCAAGTTTAAATCCCAATCAAACCCATTGCATTTACCTTAAATAAAACGACCTTGTGCCAAACCTAAAGGAATATATATTCCTTTAATGCTAATGCTGATAATGATAATGAATTTCTCTTTGTATGGAATAGTTATTAGATTTTGAATGTTATTAAGAGATTTTTAAAACCGTTTTTTTTTTTTAAACTACTTTTTTTTCTATTTATTTTGTGAAAAGAAGAAAAAAGAAGAAGCAAAGAAATAAATGCCATTTATTTTTTTCTTCCTTGTTTTTTTTTTTTTTTATTGACGACAAACGAGATTGTCCAAGGGGAGACTACTCTGGTGTTTCTTTTTTCATTTCTCAAATATTTTCAATTTTCGTCTCCAGGAATTGCCTCGACTTACGGCTTTCTTCTTTCACCTTGAACCAAAAATATTGATTATTTGGAACATTTCCAAATTGATTTTTATTTTATTTTATTTATTATTTTATTTATTACTTATTATATTATATTTATTTCTATTATTATTATTATTTTTAAATTGCAACCGCCTCCCCACAAAAAATAAAAAACAACAAAAAAACAAACCAAATTCTTTTAACCTTTTAAAAATTAACGGGCCGATATATCGGCCCTGAGAACATAAGGCAAAAGAAGACCCACCAAAACTTTGACCTTAAAATCTTGCTCTAATGGCTCTGACATAAGTAATAATTCTTTGAGTATATATATATATAT
>JAUZSX010000007.1:397665-413246 GCA_034780655.1 Idiosepius hallami | reverse complement strand
CTTTCTCTCTCCACTTCCGGTGTCACTCCCCTTCTTCCCCCTCTCTCAGAAGGACTGTGCAGAACACAATACTACAAGTTTTACCTATTTACCTATCTAACAAGTCATTAAGAATGAAATGTCCGATACTATTAATCACATGTTTGGAAACTATAACTTTCACATGTTTCTATTTGTAATTCTTAATTTCATGCCGTCGAACCTTAAGTTCTTCCCCTTACATATGCAGTTCAGAGCAAAATAGAATTCCATGATTTAAATATTTCTAATCAACATCTTTGCGCTCATGGATAAATCAAAAGATTTGTGTTGTTTACGTATACGAATTCCATCAGGAGACGAATGCTTCTCAAACGGCTAGAAACATTAATTAGGTGTTTGATGAGAATGTGGCAAATGAGTGAACTGTGCGTCTATGGTTTGAAAGATTTCCAGGGCCGTGCTTAGTGCCCCCGCAGACCCAGCAATTGCGACGGGCGCAAGCTCCCTAGGGGTCACAAAGCTTTTGTATTGCAAAAGCTTACAAAAATAATTGTTAAGACTAATTAGAAAATCATTATCACACTTGAAATATAGATCTATCAAGCCATCTCTCTTTTTCTGTCTACCCCTCTGTATGTATGTATAGTCGAAGGTTCCAGTGTGTTGAGCGGGTGCAACTTGGGATAGAAAAGGAAAAGAGTGAAAAGATGGCTGCAGAAAAAATATAGTGGAGAAAAAGAAAAAACAACTGTGATTGAAGAAAATAAGAAGAGATTAGGTTAAAGGGGCCGCAAGGCACCATCTGTCTCGGGGCCGCTAAGAGGCTAAGCACGGCACTGAAGATTTCAATCTGGTGATTGCAGTCTTAAAAACCAACACCGTGGTTGACTTCTTTAAGATATTGTAAATTAAAATATCACTTCTAAATCGGACATTTCATTATTAATGACCTAATATTTATATATCAACAGTTATTTTCAGTAAATACGTTTGCAAAAAAAACAAAAAAACACTAGTCCAATAAAAAAAAATAGTTGACTTTTTAGGTTGTTACATATATCGATACTTTTTGATGGTTAGATGAAACGAACCAGTAGAAAAAGCACTATTAAACCCGTTACAATTGTTTACAATAACCCACAGAACCAGTCAAATTCTTTTTTGCATTAAAATCATTAATACTATTATTATTAACAATCTTAAAAAGAAAAAAAAAAAGGTTCCAAATAAACTTCATTTGTCATAAACACGAAGAATATAATTAAATTATTTTATTCAATGCAACGTTTAAAAATAGAATAAATGATTTATTTATAAATCATAGTTTGAGATAAAATGAATGAATTCAGAATTTTTAAAACAGTTTATACACAAACAATTTTATAAATAATTATTGAATTAATTCTTGTTTTCCTAAATAAGTTGGAATTGTGGAAATTTTGAAAAGAAAGCAAGAATATAAATGTTTAAGTTTTATTTCCTAGGATTTGAGAATATTACAGCATTTAGACGTTTATTAAATAAAGAAATGTTTTATTTTTTATTTATTTATTAATTTATTTTTTTTTTGCTAAGCTAAAATTTCGAACTTTACAAAAATATTTCTGATATTGATTTATTGAAAATTGCATTTTCTATAATCTCTAGAAATAATCATGTATATTTATTGATATTTCTTGTAAAAACAAAATTTAAAAATCTAGAAAAGAAAGTTTGTGCATCCAGGCTGAATCAGTTGAATCTTTTCCAGCACAAGGTACATACACACACACACATACATTTATAAAATTCATCATCACGAATAGATTTTGATTCACACGCAAATACTAAGATAATGTTTCCTTAAAATAGATTTGACATTGATGTAAAAAGCTTTGGAACAAACATGTCGGCTGAGTTGTTCAAATCTCGTGGGTTAACGTGATGTCACGTCATTCTGTTTGTGACTTGAAATATCTAGTGACAAGAGTTAATGGTTAGATATTTTCAATCAGCCGGAAATGGAGCCTATTGAGAATTATGGGTTAATCAATAGTTGCTATTTTTCTACAACGAAATTCTGATAAATATTCGATTCTTCAACAATGTAAACAGCTGATGCTTTAATCGTAATGAAATATTGGTTAATATCATTCATAATTATCATCACATAAACACATTATTTACAGATATTAAATTTTAGTTTTTAATTACATTTTAAGGGGTTTCATAATCTAGAAATCAAAGGATTCAATGAGTATTCCTGAGCTGCACTCCCAAGAGAATGTGATCTTCAATACAGAAGGCCGAGATTTAGAGTAAGGGTATGAGATGGGTCTAAGAAGAAACAGTGAGTAGAATCTCTGTTGCATTATTTGGTTAATCTATACCTTGATGACAGAGATCAAATCAATTGCATCATTAAGTATTCATTCCATAAAAATTCTTAAATCTTCGCACAATAATCACAATGGGACCGATGCATAAACAATAAACTTCACGATATCAAACCAAAGATTGGAACCTGTCTCTCAAACAGCAATATCAGAAAAACTGAGGTCATTCTGAATTGTCTACGCATAGGACATACAAGATTCACCCACTCATACCTCCTAGAAGGTACAGAACACCCAATATGCCTAGCATGCCAGGAACCACTTACCATCAAGCATGTGCTATTGAGCTGCATTGATACTGTACATCATCGAAAAAAACACTACCAAGTATCTAACCTGAAAGGACTTTTCAACGAAAATAAAACTGCTTAATAAAATATAAATAAACCCAACCATATACCTTCCAAAACAAAAAACACAGCCGAAATTCACATTTTAAAAAGAAACAAAGAAAAACTACAACAATTGACTTTAAAAAAAAAATGAACCCATAAACAAACAAGATTCTGTCTGAAACCTGTGTGACCTTAAATAACCATAAAAGGTTGATAGGTCGTTAAACCCAAGCAAACCAAACCAAATTTAACAATTTTTCTGGCCTAGTATTATGGTAAATTAATCATTCATCTTTAATTGTATTTAAACTCGTTAGAACTATATTCTAATAGATATTTTTACATAGCTGCACACCAATATCTTGTGTTCTATAATTAAAAGCAATTCTACTTACTTCCTGTTATTGTCAGTCAGTGTAATTCCTTGTGATGAAACTTTAAAATGTACAATTGTTGTTTTTGGTACAGGGTCCATTGAGAAGGTAACCTTGGCAGCTTTAGCCACGGCTTGGGGTCCAGTTAAAGATTCAGTATCCACAGTGTTAAGATAGAGTACATTGCAGGCTGAAAGAAAAGTTTCAACTTTGCTTCAACATAACTTATGGATGATATTTGTATTTGATAGACCTATGAGTGTTACAGTTTTAGCTTTGATGGATGTTGCAATTTTAAACCTGACTGTAACTGAAAAATTGTTAAAATTGCATTATGCTTGTAAATATAGCCATTTAAGAAGGCCTAAAAATACATTGATTGTAATGTTATACTATAATAGTTTGAGTAATAAAATATATTCCAAAGAAAAAATAAAAACATGAACAATCTAAAGTTTGAATTTCCCCTAAAAATGATTTTAGAGTATGTCATATTTCTTATAAAAATACTAACTAAAACTTTGTATCCTTAAAATGAGGCTTGATAATTTGTGTACTGAATTTCCTTTTATTCATTGTGCCATGGGTCCTGGGATGCAACAGGTAAAGTTTGTAGTTAGGTTACTTTACCTTATTATAATGAAATAAAATAAGTTTTTTTCTGCTTGACTTGCTTTCTTGATTGTATGCTTTACAGTTGTTCCGAACAAATGACATTGAAAAATATCTGTGCATCACATAAAGGACCTTTTGAGTTCCCAAAGTGGTTGCTATGCAAAAAAATTACTTTTGGTTTAAAACGGAAGAAAAAAAAATCCATAAAAAAAGAGCTTAGAAAATGAGATTGAAAGAAACAGACAACTTACCTGCACCTTGAGCTAATAGTGCAGCTGCAGAGCTAGGGACCTCAGCACTATGGGGGCTTTCAGGGTTGCTTACTTCACCTGCAGGATCTGAAATTGTAGGAAAATATATTAACAGATTAATATAATTTAACAAAGTTAATTGGAAAAAACCTTGAGATTTTCAAAAATTGATTGTAAAATTTTGTCTGCAACAAAGAATCACATATAAAACCTTAATCAATATATAAGATCCATTTATAAAAGAGTGTTACAGGTTTTGCTTAAAAATATGAGTCAAAGATATTTTAATTAAAAAAAATGAATAGAAATGTTAAAGATAATAGAACTGACCCGAGTCTGGGAGGACCAATTTATAAGGCAATGCCAGAGGAGTAATGGAATGCTGATAGACAAGAGCTGCCAGGCTTCCTGCAATAAAACAGAGTCATTTAGATAAACTAAATTTTTATACTTTCGTAAAATCATAAAGAAAGACATTTTGGATGAAACACATTAAAAGTAAATCATTGTATTGTTTATGAAAATTGATTCATGTTCATTCTATTAAAATGAAATTCATGTATTACACAAAATCTGCAATATTCAAAGAATAAAAAAAAAAATACCAGAGAAAAATGGAGCAGGTTCACCAGAATTTTATAACCCTTACTTTTAGGAGTAGAAGAGTAATTGTTTTCAAGGAATTAATCCTAATCTTAAATTGGTTGTATTTTTGAAGATGAGAGTGAGGAAAGGCTCAATGTTTGTATAATATTTATATTATACAAACATTGAATGATTTGGGGACTCTTCATAAAATGAATTGCAATTATTAAAAGATAATATTTGAAAAATTTGGTTTTTGTTGAAATTTATTTTCTAGTCTAAATGCTGAAGGGTTAGAGAACATAATAGACAGTATAAGTTTTGTAAATCTTATAATCCATACAAAAAAATACACTTAAGTGTATGCATAAAAAATGTATCAAAATCTGTATTGTTTTAAATTCAAAAAATATTTAGCCAAAGCTAAAAGCTAGAATGATTTGAAAAGTTATAAGTAGAAAAGAAAGAACCAAGTAAAATTGTTTTAATCCATACCAAAAACAGGCTCATTACTACACCCTCGTAGACGTACTCCTTTTGGAGTTGGTTCAATGAGAAAATGTCGTACTAGCTCTGATGCTGGATCAGCACCTGTAAAAAAATGAAAGAAAATAAAGAAATTTATAAAAATTTTTTTTTTTTTTAAATAAAAAATAAACAAGTATTTTTGGGTGGAACTTTTTCAATGAAATATGGAGATAATTTGTTGATTGTTTTCCCTTTTATGATTTCAATATCTATGAATCTTGGAAAAGGCTTTCTTTTCTATAAATTCAAAAGAACTGTTTTCTCCAACACTAGATTCTTTCTTGCTGAGTTATAGATATCAGAAACGTCCAAGTGCATTTTTTTAGCTTTTCCATTGTTGTTGGTTGGCTTTATGGCTAATGGTTTGATGGTGATTTTGATATTATGATTCAAATTCCAAACATTTAACCACTCACCAATCCCAATTGCTCTTTTTCAGGGTTTATAACAACATTTCTTAAAGAATAGAAAAGTTAGTTGAATTCATCTGATTTTGAAGTATCATATCATTTTTATAAGACAGAAGTCCCTAACACAGATGGCTTTAATTTTTAAGGGATGAGATGGTTTTTCTTGAGTTATATAATAGATAATAATAGCATACAAATTATATTCTGACGAAAAATCAGAAACCTCAAAAATAAGATGGTAAAAACAGAACAGTTTTTAGAATGTATGTTTTAGCAAAAAAACATAGTTTAACAATGGGACTCCCTTTACTGTGATAACTATGTTTATATGCTGTTAAAACTCTAAACTCCACATTTTCATTTTTAATGTTGCTTCAAATTGATTTTGCGTAATGCAAAGTAAATTGACTAAACTTTCTTCTTCAGGTGGTTTTTAAAGATTGTTAGTCTGAAATACTAAAAATCTGGTAATAACGGTGATCAAGCTAGATAGGATTAATCTTAGAGTCATTTAATGAACCAAAATTTTGCTTTCATGGCAAAAAGAAGCATTATTTAAAACAAATACCCTTTGATGACTATAATTTCTATACACAGAAGATGTTTTTTTAAATCTTTGTATTATTTTTTTTTGTATTTTTCAGCTTTGTTTCTATCATTTCCAATGGCACAGCAGATTAGTAAAGAAAACAGAAAATTAGGTTATAAAAACAAAATAGCTTTTAGAATATATTCAATATGGTATAACACTTCTTTTTATTTAATGTGAACTTTGGCTTTGATAACTTTATTTATATTATTATATTATCATATATATACACATATAATAAATGAAAAATAATCAACATAGATTATATTTATATTTCAAGACAGTTACTTTCAGTGCTAATGAAGGAACATATTTATGTTCATATATGTTCATGAAAAATAAAAACAGAATAACAATCTTTAGTATTAACAGAAGGAAAAGTAGTTACAATGGCTGCCTGCAATATTAAAGGAAAAAAAAAAGAAAGCAAAACATGAAAAAAAATGCCTCCTTGTTTTGTTCACCTTGACCTGTTCATTGTTTTTAATTGTGACTGCTTATACCACAGAGATTTTATCAAATTCATTTAATTAAAATGTATTTTCCATAAAAAATAGAACAGGGAAGTAGGTTGAAAAGCAATAAGACGCCAACAAAAGGAAACTGATATCAAAATATATTAGTCTTAATTTGTTTTTTTAACAAACAGTTATATAACAATAGTAAACTGATATCTAATCATTTAAAACAAAAAAAATGAATTGCATTATAAGAAATTAAAATGACTTATAATACATATTAGTCATATTATTATTTTGACGGTATTTAAAGAATTCAATGAATTTTTGTTATACAACCCAGGGGTGTAGCTAGAGTAAACATTACTTGGGGTGGTCCGCTCATATACCACCTTTCTGATCCTACACCACCCTATGCTCAATTGACCAAATAATTCTGAAATATATTTCAGCAAATGCAACATGTAGTCTCTCTTAAACACTTCTTGGCTAACCTGGGAGCCCCCCCCATATTGGAAGTGGGGAATGTAGTAATATCATGGAATTAGGTTCATGCATTCAATATCTGTAACCTCTTAGCATAGGAATATATACAAAATCAGTCAGTCCATATTTGGATATGAAGTGATCAAGATGCACATTTTTCCTTTTATGTATTTATTTTAAATAAACAATTCTATGTGTCTGTTATATTTTACCACTCTTTAACAAACCAAAGATCATTTACAGATTATTAAGAGTTTGGCAAGAGATTTTGGCCTGTTAAGATCTTCACAGTTCCTGGGTTTTGGAAGCCCTAATATCTGGGCCAGGGTAGATTATAGACAGAGAAAAATCATCCAGACAGTCTTTTGGTTGGCTAATAGCTTCATGATCTCAGAGTTGGGAAGGGACGAAATAGATTACACCGTTATTAAAGAGGTTTGGACATTGGATAGGACATGGATTCATTCTGATACATAAATTATATATTCCTTGGAAAGCCACCGGTTGCCATATTAATAATAATTGATAATTGTCAACTTGCGTTGTGAAAGAGAACTCTGTAACACAAGACTTTAATCTTGCGATTGACTATGATATTAAACTTATCAGTAAAATAGCATGCTATTTTGTTTGCCACACTGAGGTACAATGTTCTGTTACAGAAATAAAGATCAGAGACATATTTGTGGATAAAACCCTAATTAAATCAGAAAATACTTTGGCATACAGTGAGCACATTTAGAGGTTGATCAAGAATTATTGTAAATGAAAAAAGCAGCTTGGTTAATAAAATCCTATGGTTGTGTTTATTGTGACTAAAGTTTCATTAAATTATGTTCAACATAAAGGAAATTATTTAAATCAAACCTGGCTCACATTCCTAAATAAGTTTTATTTCCTAATTTTTGATGAGCAAAAAATGGTTTTCATATGGATTTGAAAAAATGTTTGTTCAAAGTTAATTTTGTAATAAAGTCTGTAAAAATAAAAGTGCAAAAAATATCTGACTCAAATGATTTTCTGCCAAATTTTACTTACCAGCTTTGGTCTGGACATTAGGAGGCACAGTGGCTACCTTGAGTGCCAGGCCAAATGCTCCAGGAAATGAGTTGCTGTCCCGAACAACAAATGTTCCTGGTCGTTTATCTTTCAGCATCATTATGGCTAAAATAAAAAAAGACAATACATTTGAAGAGATAGAATATTATAATTTTTGGCTTAGAAAAAAATAGTTTTCTCATAAAAGAAAATATTCATGTATAAGTAGAGATAAACTCATATTCCTTATTGGTAAGATGGCAATTACATCAGAAAACAAAACTGAGTTAAGATTTTTTAAAAGCCAACAGAAATAAATTGTTTCATATTTGTACTTTTAATAAGCTTGAAATCATTGACATTGACACAATCAACTATAGTTTATAGTAAGATGAAATGAACAAATGTCTTAGTATAAACTATTATTGATTGTGTCAATGTTAATGATTTCAAGCTTATTAAAGGTGCAAATATGAAACAATTTATTTCTGTTAAAGGAAGAATGAATTGATATGGTTAGGTTATCTTTTATTCCAAAAAACTTTAGCAAAAAAAGTTAACTAATGAAAAATAAAATACAAATATTGCCAAGTGTAGAAAAACCCTCCATTCCTTAAGGAATCTTAATTGTTTGTGGGAACAGCCATCTTTAAAGACATTATTTCAGTATCAAGATGTCCAAACCTCAATCAGTGTTTGTGATTTTGAAATAAATTCATGAAATGAATTCATTTAACTGAATTGAGTTAAGAGGAATAAGTATTGTCTTGCACTTAAATGAGTTTCTTTTTTAAATTAACATGCCTCATCAACCCAAAACAATCAAAAGTGAATGCAATCATTCGAGTGGGATTTGAATTCACATAACACAATTCCAAAGTCTAAGAATTTAACAACCATTCACCCAGTGTGATCATCACAGCATTTTAAATTCAATTTGGTCCAAATATATGGAAGTTAATCCATTATTAATTGTAATATTAAAGATTTCTTTTTACATGAAAAACATTTATTTTCAGTTTTGAATATCTTTAATTTAAAACAAAATTATTTTAATATTGTAAAAATAAAAAAAGAAAGATGTTATTGAAAAATAGGAAAGAAACAAATGAAAAAAAAAAGGATATTTTTGTTGATTTAAACAGTTTGAAAGTCTTTTTTGGGTTTCTTTTATTTTTATTTTTACTTATTATGCCATACCTTTTAATTGGGTTGAGCTGGTAAGAATTGTTTTATTTTTATTTTATTTTAACTTATTTTTCTATATCATTTACAAAGTCCCATCTAGTCAGCATTGTAAGTTTAAAAATTTTAACCTACTGAATCACATCATTTACTTGGGTTCAACTATTCAAAATTTTATTATTTCTATCTTATTCTTATTGAATCAATTAAAAAAAATAACAAAAAAACATCAATAAAAAATATAATCTTCAATGCACTCTAGTTATGTGATCTTATTAGTGATCTCACTTGTCTTGGGGGTGAGAACAACTGTGTTACCCAGGCATTCATTCATAGAAATATGTAAATATGAAAATCAGCCTAAATCAGTAAAACTACCATCAAAGAAAATGTTGCTTATAATATTCACTTTAACATAATTCTAATGCCTCAGTGAATGACTAATGATAAATCAACATTCACAATTTCTACATCTTAAGTAAAGATTTGACTTTACAATAAAGAAACTGAATCTCAAAGTCAGAAATAATTTTAATAAAAAAAAACAAGTAAAGTCTGTTTCTTACCTTCTTCTCGGCTAATTGTAGGTTTGTACCAAAATTTTGACGTGTCCTTGACAAATTTGGGGGTTGTCTGAACCAGATCAGTTTCTAGAAATCAATTAAAATCAATTTCAATAAAAAAATACATAAAAAAATTATGTTCAAAATTAGAGACAAAAAAAACAGAACATTTTATTAAAAATCCCAAAAAAGCAAAAACAAAGTCACAATGGGAAGATGTATATTGAAATAAATGGATTCAAATTTCTGAGAATGTGATACTTAATATATAAGTCAATTTTTAATGTTTTTAAAACTGCATTAAATACTTTTTTTTTTTATTAAAATTTTAAACCTTCTGATAAAGATAAATTTCCAGGGCAAATAAAGCAGATGTTAAGGAATAAAATAAAAAAAAAATGAGAGAGTGTTTCATACAATTATAGTTTGTTTTTTAAGTTTATAAAACATTGTAGTATTCTCAGGGATAAACCCAACTAAAGAATTTCAGTATGGTAGAATAACTTAGCTGATCATTGTTAATTCTAGTGCCAATTAAGTATTAAATATGTTTTTATTAAATAAAACTTAGATGTCATTAGAATTGATTTTATTTTACTTGTATAAAATCAGAAAAATAACCTTTATCAAAAAGCCTAAAGAAATAAAATTACTCATCATTTTACTTAAATGTAATTTTTCTGATTTGATCCATAATGATTATAGATGACTGAATAATCTTTTTTTTTAGTAGCAGGGAAAGAGCCTAAAGTATTGAAAAAAATGCCAGGTTATAATATATGAGAATGCATGTAATGGTCCAAAACTGCCAAATGCTATAACATATATAACTATTAACTCTAACTTTTCTCCACACAATTAATAATCTCTATTTTAGAAACAAATAACAACTAAATTATAGAACATCTGTCCCAGTTTTATACACAGTTACAAATCCATTGTTCAGCAATCATCATTATTAGCATTTGCTATGGTTTGTCCATTTATCACATAACTTTCTTTTTATGTTTTTTATAAACTTTCCAACCACAATACAATGAGTAAACTTTGCAAAAGTGATTGATAAAATACATTTTTTTTTATAAATGAAATGTTTCTACTTCTATTAAAAAAAGCATTTCAATATAACCAAAAGAATTGAAGCATCTTCCAAATATGAATAAAATATTAAACAAAATATTTGGATTTTTATCTTGGAATTATAAAAAAAAATTCGCCAAAAAAATTTGGTACTTTATTATTTTTGAACAAGTTTAGTATGATAAAAGCTCCATTTTTTGCAAATTCTAAATTAAAACTAGGATTTAAATTAATAAAATGTTATCTTTTATTCTTTTAAAGTATTAAATCTTGATAAAAAAAAATCAGGATGAAAACCATAGAATAAGAATATAAAAAAGTGATGCAGTTAATGGCATTTTTAGCAAGACAAATATTCATAATGGAAATATTTTGTTTGATTTACTTGCTTTTTATAATTATTCAAAACAAAAATAACATAAAAAATATGATTATTAGTTTATTTTGCTGAAGAGAAAAACAAAATTTGAAGAATAGACTTTCATAGAGATTAAAATTTCATTGAATCATTAAAAAAATAATCTTCCATTTTTCCAAGATTAAATGTTTATTTAAGGTCAAATATCTATCTTTTTTAAAGGAATAAAGTGTTTTGACCTTCTTTTTGACCTTATATTGATATATGACATTTGACTAATGTATAACCATCCTGATTTTCTATTTTACATTTCTATTTAAAGTAAAAACTTCAATGATAGACTAGTTTGAATCAATCATTAGAGATTAACGATTACTGTTCTTCTTGTGTTTGTTATTTGCTTGGTCTTGCAATCTCTGGCCAAAATAAAATTCATATTGCAGTGGCATAGTTAGAGTAAACATCACCTTGGGCGGTCCGCTCTAATATCACCCCACAGACCCTCCACATTACTCGATGATGAATGGTTAACTGTACCTAAATCTTCATACATCCTCCACTTCTACAACTCTACTGATCAGTACGTTACTGGTTATGTGAAGGATCCAAGACAAAATCAAATACACAAAAACAATCAGTTCAAATTCAAAAATTTTTCTAATGGAATTTTTCATAATATCATAATAGTAATAAAATTATTTAGCAGTATGATAACATACAAGAAAGTATAATATAATATATGTAAGTATAACATTGGAGATGCTGTTCTTTTCTGTTTATTGTCTTAGTGTCGTTCATTTGTTCACATCTCTCAACTGTGTTGTTTTTTATGTTAAATAAAACCTTTTTGCTTATCTTAAAAAGGTCTTTATTTTACTTTCAATTTTAATTTGTTTTATAGTGTTTTTAAAATTCTTCCATTTGTCTCATTTTATAGAATAGTTTTGTTATATCTTTTAGTTTAATGTTGGATGGATATGTTTTGCTGTATGGTTATTTCGTTCAGTAATATACTGTATTATTTTTGTTTATCTCAGAGTATCTTTTATTTTTGGCTTCTAGGAAAAATATATTTTTTGTGTATTCTATTTTAAGAATTTCTCCTTTGTTTTTTCCATTTGTAGCACTTTGGTCTTTTTGGAAATTCACACATTTTGGTTCTTTCTTACAGTCTATGTGTATCTCATTATCCCCACACCTCGTGCAACTGAGGGGCGTTTACACTGGTCTCCAGGGTGTCCATATCTCTTACAGTTGTGGCACCTGAACGGATTTGGGATGGTAGATTTCAGTGTTTATTTTTTTCACACCCCATTTTAAATATTGAGATTTAATGAGTGTTAAATGTTAGTACGCAGGTAATAATGATTTTACCAGGTCTTTTCTTAGTGTGAAAACTTTTGATGCCAATAACATTTTGATTCTTAAGGTTAGTCCTGGTTTTTTCCAAGGAGCAACAAGAATAGTTTGAGGTTCCTAATTATTCCTTTATTAGAATTCAATGTTTTCTGGAGGAAACTTTTGATTTTGATGCTGTTAAAATGTCTCCATTTGGACATTTCTGATGCTTGTTTTCACTCAGTTGTTTTTTTTTTAACCATTTTTACCTTGATTTTATCAGAAAGAATTCTTTCTATTTTGAATGGCTACATCTTAGTTATTGGTTCTCCTTCTACTATAGTCTATGAAAGAAAGGTTTGTTTTTTGTTCTTTGTTTCTGAGGCTGAGGTCAGGGACTTCACAGTGGTTCAAATTTTTTTAGCTACATATTTTATATATATAATATAAATATATATAGTACATACTTAATATACCGTATTTTCTGGACTATAAGCCTCTGCATTTTTCATAGGTTTTGAACCATGCGGCTAATAAAAAGGAGCGGCTATTCTGTGGATTTTTTCCACCGCTACAACCGTTTATTTTCTCTTGGTTTTGTCTCGGTTTAATCAATGTTGCTGTCGTGTTAAAAGTCAGGTGAGGAAAAATAGAGCGGGTGCAGCTTATATGCAGGTGCGCTTTATAGTCCAGAATGCATGGTACAATAATTTGGAATAGAAAATGAATTAGAAAAGGATATAGTTAATTTTGTCTTGAAATAAACTTTTATGATTGTAATATAAGATAAACATTATAGAATACTATTGATAATATTATTGAAATGCAGTCTAAAACATTCAGTTTTCATGCCTTTTATCTTAGTTTTTGTAGGGAAAATGTGACGAGGCTTTTTAAATTTACAATTTGAAAGCTCTATTAAAATTTTATTAACTCAAATCTTTAAACCTAAAATTTGTCATGTCCCAGCTCATCAAACTGAAAACTTAATTTTTGAGGTTTTCTAATTAATGTCAATTTTACCTGTTATATCAAATTGTATTATATCAATGTTCATGTTCCTCATCATTATCTTTGTAATCTTGAAATATCCATGTTTTTAAAATTGTTTCCCCCCTTCAAAATTATTTCCCAACTTAAAACGAATAATTTAATTCTGATGATTAATCTGTAAACAGTTGATGAAGCTAAGTTCAATTTGTGTGATACGTATCTCCTTGAGTTGCATCATGCTCTAAGGCAAGCCAATTACTTGGCCAATCTGAGCTTCTTCTTTCTACATAATTCCAAAACTAATTATGTTGTAAACATGAAATTTCTGTTGCTAATAATTTAAACTATTTAAAAATTGGAAAAAGTAAACTGCTAATGAACTCAAAGATTAGTTTTGAAGCATTTAGATGTCAAGTTTCATGTTCTTTTTTTTTTAATATAATACATAGCCTCTATTTTCTGATGTTATAATGCTTCTTAGCATTTACACTTGTCTACTTTATTGAAATTGATTAATATATATTAATATAATATATATGTATATATATATTTTTAGATCAAGTTGCAATGTAAGCAGTGATTTCCACTTGAAAAATTCATAATTAGGTTCTTATTGAAAAAAAATTTTTGTAGATTATTATTCTCATTTTTTGTATTTATTTTTTATCTAATCTGGTTTCCATACACATGCGAAGTTCAAGAACAAATAAATTTTCAAATATCATATATACATATATATATATATATATATATATATATACATATTAATGAATTATAGAAGCAACAGAATTAAAAGTAAACATTGAAGGACCAGCGGGGTGGGATGTTAGAGGATGGGGTGATACCCCCGAAATATAACAAATAATAAAAAATAATAACAAAATCTGCATCATTTAAGCCTTAAAATTTTTTATTTAATATATATATATATATATATATATATATATATAGGCATATTTTGGGTAGCGAAGGTTGAGCATTGGTAAGTGCTTGGGCTCTAAAATTGTAGTGTGCGAGTTAAATACCAGTACCTTGGGCAGATGGGGTTTGTTAACTCGGGAGAGCAGCTCATCTTTGTGAAATATAATTCTGAATGAAAAAAATCCAGGTATATAGGACACATAAAAATGGCCTCATGCCTAACTTGGGTTTTTACTCAACAAAGTAAATAACATATATAGGCATAATTTTTTTCAAATATTTAAGTTGAAACAAATATATGTATATATTTTTTGCATCACCCACACACATCCAAGTATCACGTCCATCACTACTTCTCCCCTATTTTTGAAGATGCCTATATTTTATCTGGATTGCAAGGCCCTATCAATGATGGAAGATTCTTTGGCAGAATTTTCAAGGCAGTGTAGGCAGAGGACGAGGCGATTTTCTTCACCCTATTCTTCTTCTCCTTCTACATATAAACAATATTTTTTGAATGTACTTATTTTCTATTCTAATACACACACATACATATATATATATATTTATATATATATATATATATATATATATATATATACGTGTGTGTGCATACATCGATACATATTTACTTATAGTTGTATGCATATATAATGTACCCACTTATCCCCATACACACATATATGTGTTTGTGTGTATGTGTGTGTAAGTGCGTGAGTGGGTGCATTAGATATGCATTCATCTATAAATAAATATGTATTGATGTATGTATATATATATATACATGTATATATATATATAAATATATATATATATAGTTATGTGTAGACACGGGGTCAACGGGAGTCGGCAACTGTCAGTTTCTCACTTATGCGTTTATTAGGCCGATGTTTTTTTTATTTCACAAAGCACTTTTTTAAATACTGAATTCATTCATTTTTTTCTAAAGCAATTATAGTTGCCTAAAGCATACCGTACATTTCCACATTTAGTGGTCTAGAATCTAGACCACTAAACGTGTCTAGACTCTAGATCAGGGGTGGGCAACTTCTCCAGTCGGTGGGCCAGATTTAGGAAAATTAAGTTATTGGTGGGCCGGATTATTACATGAATAATA
>JAUZSX010000007.1:381097-395795 GCA_034780655.1 Idiosepius hallami | reverse complement strand
TATATAGACAATGTTGTGTGTGTGTATATGTGTGTGTGTTTATGGGTTCGTGTGTGTGTGTTGAGCCATTCTATTTTTAATATTTTTATATATATTTTATGGAAGGTTTCTTTTTATTTTTCTCTTCCAGGAATAACGTCACATGCCGTTCGACATATGCCCCCCATTCACGTTTTTAAAAAAATGAAATAAAATCAAATCTCTTAGTCCTTCACACGAGAAGACTCTCCACCTCGAGTGACAAGTCGCCAGATACGACGTTTTTCTCAATTAGCCTCTGGCCATTGGACGAGCTTTTCTATTTTAATTTTTTTTTCTTTTTTCTTTTTTTTTTTTCAGTTTTTCTTCGGTTCGTCTTCATCTCATACGCCAATTAAGATATAAAAGTGGCATTCTTTTCTGAAAAAAAAAAAAAAGAAAAAAATCTTTCTTTATTCGTTTTATCCACAATATTTTCATTTATTTATTGGCTTTCATTTTTCATTTCAAACATCAGCGAGGATTTCCTAATCGGATGCTTTCTTTTGAAAGTAGATTTTCATTATTTTTGCTGAAATTATTAAAAAACACTTATTTAAAAATATCATCATCATAATCATTATCATCAAATCGTTATCAACATCCCCAAAATCAATAATCTCAACAACAGCTGTAAAAATGATAATTATGGCAGTAACACATCACTATTATGACGATGATGATGATGATGATGATGATGATGAGGAGGAGGAGGAGGAGAAGGAGAAGGATGATGACGATTTGGGTGATGATGATGTGTATATTTAGAGTAAAAACTGATATTGATTTTAATGATCATGATAAGAAGAAAAGAAGAAGAAGAAGAAGAAGAAAAAGAAAAAGAAAAAGAAAAAGAAGAAAAAGAAAAAGAAAAAGAAGAAGAAGAAGAAAAAGAAAAAGAAAAAGAAGAAGAAGAAAAAGAAAAAGAAAAAAAAAGATTATCTAAAAAGTGATGGAAGATATAAAGGAAATTTGTAGAAGAAAAGAAAGAAGAAAAATAATTATTATTACAATTATTATTATTATTATCTTTACCATTAATAATAATAATAATAATAATAATAATAATATAAATAATCATAATAATAATGCTTACCGTTGTTAATATTTATAAAGAAAAACAATTCATTCATATTCAGGAGTTTATAATTCATCAAGATGTTCGCCTGTTTATGTTTCTCTATCGGCGGTCAAAGGATGGCCTTGTTCCAATGGCATGGAGAGAACCACGACGACCAGAGGCGATCCTCTGTTGCAGCCTTCATCCGTCTTCAGTGCCGTTGTCTCGTTGTAGACATCATCCAGCACATCCGTCGTTGAGGTCTTGCACTATTTAACCCTTAGCTGGAGGGAAGATTTGGCTTCATACCTTTCCCAACAATATTAGTCGACATGTGAACGTAGACAGAACAACTTAGATTCGAACCCGCGTAGTACGGTTCCGAAGTTCGATTGTCCATCCACTGAGCCACGCCGAGTATGCAGTCATGTAAAGGACCATCAATAATTAATAGGAAAATATATTCTTCTATCTTCTCTGATGACAAAATTAGTTGCCTCCCCCTTTTTTTCCTGGATGTAAGGCCCAACCATTTATTGGTTATCGACAGAAACCAAATTGAAATGACCGTGTCATCGATTCTTATCAATATTAGATCAATTCGATTCATCAAAAAACAATTCTTGCTTTCTTTCTTGCGATGAAGACACGATTTTAAACAATTATTTTCCCACGAATCCATTGAATTTTTTAATAATTCTAATAATGAAAAAAAAAAGAAGAAAAATATACTTTCAATCCTATTATGTATAAATACAACAGTTTTCTTGGGGGAGAGGGTCAGTTTCAGTACCGTGCTTAGCCACTTAACAGCCCCGTCACAGAATATGCCTTGCGGCCCCTTTACCCTTGAAAAGGCAAGTTGCCCCTAACCCTCAGCATATTGAAGCCTTTGACAATATATACATACATATACATATATATATAGTGAGAGAGAGACGAGCGGAAAGAAAGATGGATTGGTTGATGTGTATTTTAAGTTTGATAATGATTTTCCATTTAATCCTTAGAATGAATTATATTTGTTATAATTTTATAAGTAAAATTTTTTTTTCTCTCCTTCCCCTTCATTCGATAATTGTTTACACCTTTTTCATTTTTCAGTTACCCCTTTTTTTAAATCCTCTTATAAAACTTGACAAGTAGGGGCAAAACCGGTTGTTTTTTAGGTTTTATTTTTTTTTTTTTCAAATTAAAAAATGTCTGTTGGCTATACGCACATTTTTTGCAATTGCTAAGTTTTGTACCCCCAAAAATCTTTTAAAATTATATTTGTAATTTTTTTGCATTACAATCTGTGAAGCCAAGGAGCCTTGCGGCCTCTAGGGAGCCCCCCCCCCGCAGTTGTGGGGTCTCCGGGGCACTTAGCACGGCCCTGGTTAGTTTTGATTTTGAGAAACTAATAAGTTAAATTGTTTTATGGCAGGTTCAAGTTACTATTTTTTCAAGTGTAGAGTTCGTCTGTCTCATACAAAAATGATAATGTTTTGTTTTTTATCTTATTTGGTTATAATTCAAGTGCGAAAATTATGCAATAGAAGACGGGAAAAAATTGTATCTCTTTGAGCTTATGTAGAGCGCATCGGACATCATGAACCATAGATAGGTTAGAATGTAGTTTACAATAATTAAATTTGCTAAAAAATTTAAAGTAGTACTTTGTTTAGAGATAGGAAATATTCAACAAATATGCTTTAACAATTCAGTTTTGACTGAATTGATCGATAACTTCAAAGATTATACTCAGTAGAATAGGTTTTAGTTAGATTAAAGATTGGCAATCGACAGTAAAGGGTTGATATCTGAAGGATTTAAAGGGCACAATCACCCCCTTGTGACTAAGAAAGCTACATAATAGGGCGAATTACAGTAGCTTGTTTTTGGAGGTAATGAAAAAAATGTAACATGATTGTGTTTATAGATGTGTGAAAGACACCATCTGTTTAGATGATAAAAAAATAGTGGATGGTTGTTTATGCGTTGGAAATAAAAAAAAAAAAACAAGAAAATCTAAACAAAGAAGCATATTTAATCATGAAGATTTTAATTACTTATTTCAATTCCGTGTTGTAAAAGATAAAAGAGACATTCTTTAATTCTTCATTAAATACAGACCTATTCACTGTTCTTAATGAATCGATAAAGAGAAAATGGAAGGAATCTTTGAAAGTAGTGAGTCCCAGACAACTATAGTTACGAGCCAGGCTTGTGGTTACAGTTCAGTAAGAAATATATTAACACTCTTTGAACTCTGAAAGGCCGATATATCGGTTTGGAAACATAAAGCAAAAATTGACACGCTAATATTTCGATCCAATATGTTGCCGTACTATAATGGTTCTGAGTGACTACTTATTTTGATGTTAGGATTCAAAGGGTTAAATCTAGTGTGCCATTCAGTTTAAAATAACAAGTTTTAATACAACAAAAGTTGTTAAAATGTGCGAATAAATGCTGCAGTCAGTCTTGACGATGACTCGATAGGGCCTAGCTATTTTTCGTTTATTTTTCATCTAAAACTACACGAACTCGAGATTTTTCATGTCAAGCTAAAGAGTTTTCCCGCAATTGTGAATCAAATCCTTATTTCAATTTACGAATGTAGACTGGTCATATTCTTTAAGAGTTCACTTGTGTAATGTCAATGTAAAAGAGGTCATCTAAGGAAATAAATTATTACTTGAACACAGACCGAGGCTTTGCAAACCAGAGTTGGGTCACCTGGGAGAGGATGTCAGTTGAAAAAAAATTTTTTTTTTATTCAACACTGAGGATGTCCCTAAGGCATTACATCAGTAGATGATTCTGTTAACTGTTAAACGTCGTTTAGCAATTAATTTATTTTGGGTATCTCCACGTTCTTGTGTATTTGATATACGTGAGAAGCATCATTAAACTTTTATCAGTGTTTTTAGATCTATATTAGTAAAAATTGATTCATTAAACGGAAGATTGTGTTGTTTATCTACGACTGTCAATAACAGATCTCTTTCTAATCCCAGTTCGACAATGACGAGATCATCTTCCAAACTGCTGTTATGGAAATGACAGTATGAAGAGACCATAACTACGCCATATTATGCAAAAAAAAACGACACATAGACCTTCAGATATTCTTTAAAGATTTATTGTTAAAAATCATTTTATTTCATTCATTTAATGATTTAATTTTATTTTCTTAATTTTAACGCATAAAAGTTATTGGCAGTTTTACTATTAATAACCCAGTCAAAATACGGTTTAACCCCCCCCCCAAAAAAAAAAATGTAACAAAAGTTATTTTAACGGATTCTGGTAGGTTTTAATGTATTTTTTAATATAAAAAGTTTACCACTCTATGACCCCTGGAAAAGTTTTTTTTCAAGATGGCGTCCAAGAAGGCCACCGAAACCTTTAAACGATCATAATAATGATTATATAACGTATAACCATGTGCGCATATTCTTATGGACAATTATTTTGTTCCTACACGTTAAGTATAATATATTAATTAACTTATTATCATAATCATTGTAAGATAGACATTCAGTATTCTGTTGTCCTAATTCGTCTTTTACACCATTGTTTCGAGAATAAGACATTCTTTTATTTGGTTTAACATAGAACTTACATGACTAGCTTAAAATATATTTATTGTCCTAACTTCTATGTAAGTTCAAATCTTATTGAGAATATGTATTTAAACTTTCTTGGTTCATCTGAAATTGCTAATTATAAATACAATTACCGTATTTTCTGGACTATAAGCCGCCACTTTTTTCATAGATTTTGAAACATGCGACTAATAAAAAGGAGTGGTTATTCTGTGGATTTTTTTCCGCTGCTAAATACCTTTTATTTTCTCTTGGTTCTGTCTCGGTTTAATCAAAGTTCCTGTCGTGTTAAAAGTCAGGTGAGGAAAAATAGAGCGGGTGCAGCTTATATGCAGGTGCGCTTTATAGTCCAGAAAATACAGTATATAATTTTTTTCATCTCTTTTGCCCTCCAACAGCCTGAATTAGAGAGTGTGAACGTATTTTCTTTTTATGTTTGTCAGATTTAGTGCTAGACATGACCATTCAACTGATTGGATTGGGTTTGTCCAATTGCTTGTTGATCGCAAGTAAGGGCCAACATGGTGTGTTGCCAGATCATATCCTTATAATGCTCTGAATATGATCTGTTCAACCACCAGGATCCCATACTTAAACATTATGGGCCACCATCAAGTCTTTAAAAAATGTTTACAATATAAACCTATCCCTAATAAGCCTAAATACTAGACCCTTATCTAAATCTTAACTCTGAACTTTAACCCCAAACATTCAGCCTGAACATTGGCCATTCATTTTCTATTAACTGAACATAAATGCAGGCGGCAAGGTTGAGCATTGGTAAAAAATCAGACTATGGAATTGTATTACATGAGTTCAAATCCCAGTCAAAACCTTTCTATCTACTTTTAGCTGCTTTGGGCAGATGGGGCTCATTAACTCAGGAGAGCAACTCATCTAGTTGAAGGGCAACATTGATTACAAAAGCCCAATAAAGGACCTCCAGGTTGGGGGTTGAGGATAGGGCTAGCAAATCTTTCTCGTAAAAATAAGTATGCTACAGAAACAGCAAAAATAAATAAATTTGCTGACAATGGACCACTGGTAAAAAGAACATAAATGTAATTATCAAAAAAAGAAAATAATCAATTTTCATAATTTATGCAAAAATCTTTTTATAGTCAATCTTTTTTTTTGTTATTAGTATTTCTTGTATCTTCAAATAATATTAAATAAATTACATTGATTCAATGAGAAATTATGAAACTTTAATTAAAGTATTCTTCTAACTTTTATTCAGTAATTAAAATGATGTCATAAATCCTCCATCATTGTAAGAAGAAATTAATTAATTCTTTAATTGTAGGATTAGAAAAAAAAGTATTTTACTTACCAGCCAGGGAAGACAAACTCCCTCTACGAGACAGACCGAAATAGACACTCGGGGAGCTTTGACCTCCCATTGAGTGTGCACCAGGGCTGGCAGTACTGCTGCCCATGTGATGAGCAACGGTCAACTGTTGCCGGAGCATGTTCAGGCTACCTGGTGAAGGGGGACTGAAAAATAAAAAAAATGTACCTACTGATTAGATTTTTCTTGTGACTTTTAATACATTTCTACGCTTAAACATAAAACATTCTTTTATTTTTAAAAAATCTCTTATTAATGAACAATACAAAAAATTGATTTGATCATTTATATTTTCTATTTGTTTAATTTTTTGGGAAGAGTTGGTTGCACAATTTTAAAACATTTTGATTCCTGTTGGGTGTTTTTCTATCAGATACTCATTGTTTTTTGTATAAATAGATTAAAAAGAACAGTAGAAGACTGTCTAACTTGTAATTGGATCAAAATAAAGACCACAGATTTTTTTCAGAATTAGTTTAACTAGTTTTATTTGGTTCTTATGATTTGTCATTAAACTGAAGATTTTCAATTCAGGAAATGATGATGAAATATTTGAACAATTCCAAAGAATTTATAAATTAATTTATTTGCAGACAATTATCCTTATCTTTCATAATTGTTTTTTCAACACATTTTGGCCAACTTATCCCACAGGCATTTATCGGGTGATTATTAACTGTAACACCCGATAACAACTCTAAGTCTTATAATTGCATTCACCGCTTTCCATAGTCGTTATTAAAGAATTTCCAAATAAATACAATTATAAATTTGGTATGGCTTGAAAGACCAGAATGAAGAGAGAAAACCGATCTTGGTCACCCTTCAGGGTCTGTGGCACCAACAGTGGATAGGAGTGTTGAATCTGTACGATTGGTCAAAATGGGGTGTGACAATTATGGAAGACAGTGATTGCTAGGACAAGGTTACAAAAATCGGAATTCTTAGTCAGTGTTGTGGTTAATGACTTCACTAAGGCCAGAGGATAAACTGGCCAAAACATAGTTAAATATCATTAAAATAATGAGGAAAACAGTGTGCAAATAAATTAATACATTTAAATCATGTATTAATTTTTTTGTGGACTGTTTTCCTAATCCTATAGAATTCCCAAATAAAGAATCCAAATTTCATAAGAAAAAAGCATAAACTATTTACTTTTGAATGACATAACAGGTTTGTGCATATTTATGTCACAGTCAAAAGTAGCAAGAATTGCTGTTTTAGCAGTTAAAATTTAAAAACACTTTAAATGTTTTTTTTTGTGCTTTTTTTACATCTTTACTGAGTGAATTTCTTAATTTTACTTTTTCACCTCCCTTATATAGAATGTTATTTATTATTCGTGTTTTTATTAAAAAAAAATTGTCTTTGTGAATCATTTAAATTCTACATGGGGATGAAAATAACAAATAAAAAAAAAAAAAGGAAATAGAATAAAATAAAAATTTGGGAATTGAAAAACTTTATTTTTTGTTTTGATTGTTTTCATATCTGTTTTCAAAAATGGAGTCTATTAAAAGAGTGTGGGGAGTTAAGATTAGTAAAATAAAAAAACTATTGGTAGGAATAAACATGTCTTATATACAGAAAATAGGAAGAAAAAAATAGGAAAAAAAAAAAAAGAAACAAATTCACCTTTAAACTTTCTAAAAAGCATTATGAGTCTTCAAGAGGGGAAAAAAAGCAGAAATAAATAAAAAAAATAATTGTTGTAAAAAGATTAATCCAAGTAAATAATATCCACATTGGTCAATAGACAACATTTGCAACATCCAATGAGGGAATAATCAATGAAACTTTGAGATTTTGTAGAAAAAATATTCTTAAGTGTGAAATAATCCAACATACCATAAGTCTGCCCAGTAGTAAATATTTCATGGCGCTGGTGCCAGTCTGTATAGAGTAAGTAAGAAGCTTCTTAAAAAGTGGCTAACTTGTTAGTTGAAGACTGAAGTCTCCTAAATGATTTTGCTGCTGCTGCTGCTATTACAACTCATAGGAAGGACTCCCAACTACATCAGTCTTTCTTTTCCTTTTCATCACTGGCACACAAATATATCCTTATAAAAAATGAATGGGCTACAACAATATTTGTCCTTCTCTCATTAGCCATTCGAAAATAGAACCAAAACTGGGCGTGGCACTCTGTGGTGGCAGTGAAAAAAAAAACTTTTTTCTTCCTAGATTGTCATTTCTTTAGATTTAAAATTATAGCTCCACCCATTTTTCTACTAAGAATCCTTTTTATATAGCCATCATTGCAGGTGGTTAGATAATGTAAACATTAAACTCTTTAAATTTAAAACTTTCATCTTTTTTGGGAAACTTTTTCTTTTTCATAAAACTTTGATAACTTTTGAGCAATAGTAGTCAGTTTCAGTTAAAAATATTTTAGTGTGTGTGAGGGGGAGGGGGGTGAGGGGAGGTAGATGGAACAAAATCATGGTTCACCTGAAATGGTAGGATGGATATAATGACCGCCCTGCCTGGGGAGAAGGTTGACCTGAATAGTTGTCTTTTAAGCAGGCATCTACTAACAGGGTTAGTAATCCGAGAGAAAAAGGAAAGAAAAAAAAAGTGCCAAAGAAAGAAAGAAAAAAAGATGTAGAGAGAAGGGGTGCTAGAAAGAAAGAATGGAAGAAAGTAAGAGAGAAAGATTAAAAAAGTGATAAAAAGAATGAAAAGAACTTAGATAAAAATCAAAGGAAGAAAGAAAGAAAAAAAGATTTGCATCCCTTATTTTTTCTCTAAAATATGTGAGTAAAGAAGGAAAGAGAAAAAGAAGAGAAAAGAGATAAGAATAGTCAAAAAAAAGAAAAAAAAGGAGAGAGAAAAACTAAAAAAAAAACAACAGAAAAAGCCAAAAAGATTAAAACGCTTCAAAACAACAATAATTTCTTAAAAGTACTTTTTTGAAAATTTGGACAGAGGTCAAAAAAAGTAGTCCAATATTTTTCTTTCCAAAGAATGAGAAAATGAATAAAAAAAAAAAATAGGGCTATTGAAATATATATATGTAGTAGTGTACATAAACAAATTTTGATGGTCCAAAATTAATCCCATACAACCACATTTTTATGCACACATACATAATAGGTTTTGATCTGGAGATCAGGTAATCATGAGTAATCTGCAGTTTATATATGTAGGCCTTACAAGTCACACAGGGCAGCAGTCTGGTGGATGGGGAAGAGGGAACAGCCAGGGGTGGGCCGCCCACCAGGAGGTCTTTCCTACAGGGTATATGGCAAACTATTCAAAACAGGTGGGCGTTCTTTTAAAAACAGAATTAAAAAAAACTATTGTGCTTTCATTTTTTAAGAGCTACAGCATAAAAAGTAACTATTGTTTCTTTTTCTAAAGACCTACAGGATATAGGGTCTCATACAAATCAGACGATATGGTTCTTATAAGTATTTAGATATCTAGGCAGTAGTTGATTATTAAAAAATAAAGAAAACTTGATTAAACAAGATGTTCAACAAAAACAAAAATAATAATGTGTGTATAAAGTATTGATAAGTAAATTGATTTAATTCAATGAATTCATAATATTTCTAATAAAACATTCACATGTAAATCCTGCATAAAATAGCTGAAAAAACTAAAAGAATTTATTACTATATATATCAACATTAGCATTTCATGCATTATGTGTCTGTTAGGCTAAGACTAAGATTTACATACATTGAATAACACGGTAACAATTACGTTTGTGTATATAAGAAGGTTGTTAAGAGAAGAGATAAAAACAGATTGAAAGATTAAAAATAAAGAGTAAGAAGAGGTTTATGAGAAAGAAAAAGAAAGAATGGAAAGAGAAGGAAAAAAGAGAAAAAGAAGAATGAGAACAGAAAAGATAAAATAATTTTTTTCTTTTCTTTTTCTCTCTTTCAAACATGAAAGTAAAAATAAAGAAAAAAGAAAAAAAAACAGAAAAGAGAGAAAAAGAGAGAATAAACAATTACAACTATAGAATGAAAGTACAAATTCATCACTAGACATAGTCTAGTCCTTTCTTACACAAAGAGAATCTTTTTTATATATATATATATATATATATATATATATATATATATATATCATTATATACATTAAACCATAAAAACAAAAACAACACTAAAACAAAAAGAGGAACTAATAAGAGCCTCCTTCTTTTATGCCACCTCCAGAGTCCTATCAAAACAAACTGACATTCCTTTAAAACAAGAACAGTCTATAATTTTGTTTTCTACTAACCTTCCCTCACCATTCTGGAGACTGCTTATTTTATGCTCATATTGAAACACTCACAACTTTCAGTTAAGCAGCAAAAATAGACTTAAAAAGTAAAATATTTAATAAGTAACAATAAAAAAATGTGAAGCAGAGATTTTTTCACACAACACTCAAATACAAAAATAGATGCTTATTTCTACCAAAAAATGTTCCCAATTTTGTAAT
This sequence comes from Idiosepius hallami, assembly GCA_034780655.1. NCBI lineage: Eukaryota > Metazoa > Mollusca > Cephalopoda > Idiosepiidae > Idiosepius > Idiosepius hallami. The sequence goes on along the minus strand of JAUZSX010000007.1, from coordinate 385,327 downwards.
TTTATGAATAATTAATATTATCAAAATTTTAGGTGTACTCCAAAGATTTTAATTTCTCTAAAAGATGAACCAAAATTGAAAAAAATATCATGAAACACTGTTTTAATGTATCTCAAATAGACAGATCATAAAAGAACATTTTTAAAATAATTTGTCTGGATTTTTTTATAAGGTTTGATAATTTATATCACTTATAAAACTTTGACTTAGATCTTCTCTTGTTGATTTAAGAAAAGGTTTTATTTGACAGATTCATTCAATTGACATGAAGCATTCTACAAGCAGCAAATGGCACCTGAAAAAAGGCAATCTGACTGAAACATTGAATCTAAAACAAGATGAAGCCCTAATATTAATACATATAATGTATCTAAAAAAATGTTTAATCCAACAAGTGATAACTAATCCTATAGACTTTATCAAACTGCACTATTTTACACAATTGCACAGTCTATGGCTTTATTGGCTTACTAACAGCACTTGAACCGGTATTACCTGGGTTTGGGTAGGCAATGTCTGATTATAAAATGGTCCTGTAGTTTTTAATCCAAAGTAACATAGTCTTGTTCATTATATGGTCAATATTTGAAAGTGTTTTTTTTTTAATTGAGCATATAGCAGGATTGTGTAATTGGTGATAATTTAAAATTAGACTACAAAACTTTAATGGTTAAATGTTATTGTATTAATGAAGTTATGTTGAACAATCAGATACACTCTAAATAATGGAAAAAAAACTTTCTTTGTCTTTTTTTGAAAACATTTAATTTTTGGTCCTTTCACACAGGAGGAACGTGGACTAAGAAATTCACCTTTATCCATCCATCTACTCTTTTCTAAAAAACTATGCCTTGGAAGTTCTTGAAATTTTGCACAAACATTAAGAATGATTTGAGTTACATGGCAGATTTTACAGGAAAACTCCAAGTGTCCCTCTAGTTTTGGGAAAAAATGGATAAAAATAACACTTTTGTGTTTATGACAAAAGATTGGCGCCTTTCTGAAAAGTTGTAACTGACTGATTTCTAACAATTTTGTTAGTCTGTACTTAGGGGATAACTCTTAAGTGTATCCTAGGGTCTCTTTTAGTGCTAAAAATACTTTTGTTTGAGGATATTTTATCATATTTGTCTAAAATTTGATGTGTATTTCACTATAGCAGTTTTGCATGGCGCTGAACTTGAATTTACATATGTTGAGGCTTGAAAGTGCACAGTTTGTTCATTTTTACTAGGGGACATTTGGGTCTAAATGGAGGGGGTGCAAATGCTGGACTTAATCAGTTTTTTTTTCATGCCTCTTTCCCTGTGCACTCCTGGGAGACCATGCATGCATCACTTGTTTTCAATAGTTTCATGAAGGCAATTTTATTTATATTTGGCTTTTATTTTTTATCTTTTTCTTTATAGGCATTTAAAACTTTTAAATTTTTTTGTATTTTATTTTATTTCGTTTTTTTTTTTTTCTTTTTTTTTACATTTTGCACATTTTTTTATACATTTGATTCAGTTAGGGTTAAACCTATTTTTTTTATTTATCTTAAAAAATATAAAGTTAATGATTAAATAGTTATACAGTTTTGCAAAACATTGTTAAAATTTGAGTAAAAAATGAAAATATCAAATCAATCACTGATGTCACAATTGTGTTAAGTGGTAAATCTTTCTTTTTTAGTTTTGCAAAAGTTAAAGGCCATTTTCAAGTGCTAAAATATACAACCACACAAATTAATTCATCATTACACGATTGACTGAACATTTTTAATGAAGAAAAAAAAATTTTTTTACCGGTTCTATCTGGGCCAATTTGAGTAAAAATGTTGTCTGAATTTTGGGGCTTAGCTACTACAAGAATACTTTTTGAATCAGAACACCTCTTTTATGTCAATGATAACACTGAGGTGGAATTGAGATTTTCCACAATAAATTAAGGCTAGCGTATGAAATAATTAAAATGACACAAAAAATAAAAGGAAAAAAAGCCTTCCAAGAGTTTTAGAAAATTTGAAATATTGTTGTTTCTTCTCTGTTAAGGTGTTGTGTTTTCTGTTAAAGTGAAGAAAGAAAGAAAACACTAATAGCTACAAGACACTAATACACATAAAAGTAAACTATTTGAAAACATTTTCTGGTAATAGACAGTTTGTTGAGGATGGTTGATTGATTTATTGGTTGAAATAAATTTATGACTGTTAGCTGATGTTTGTTTAGATTTTTTTTGTAATTGTTCTGGGAATAAACTTTCCACAGTAGACCCATGTTGATTTAAATGTGAAAAGAAATAAATTGGATATTAAATTTTATTCTCTGAATTCTTTCAGTTTTATTATATTTTTGCAAAATATATCTAATTTTGTGTTGTAAAAGGTTTTTTCATATAGTGAGGATTAGTTTTATATGTTGATCAGTGATGGGATGTGTTTTTCTATTTTTTTTTTTTTGTAAAGTTTTTGTTTTATAATTGTCTTTGGTTTATGTATTAGTTTATTTTCATTATTTATGCATATATTTTTTTTACAAATATTAATTACAAAACAGTATTTCTTGTTTAAGATTTTTGTCTTATTTAAGTTTTACAATTAAGAAATTTATTTCTAGGAACCTTGGATACAATTTTTTTTCCTGTATACAAAACTAAAAAATTGGACATGATGAATAGTAATCTATATAGTTTGATAAGATTCTGTTTAATTTTTTCTTCATTTTGTCAGGCTAATAAAAGGTACTATATTTTGTTTTCAAATATTTCTGTTGAGTTACTTTCCTATAAAAAATTATGCCAAAAGAACTTGAGTTGTTCTACTACTGTAATTTCTGTTCTATCTAGTTTCAATCATGGCTGATAGTGGATTTTTCTTAATGATTTAAAATTTTTGTTTTTTATTCTGTTAGATAAATAAAAACACATTATACATAATCTAGATCTGGCAGGCTCATTATTTCTAAATTGGAAACAAGCAAAATAAAGGGTTCACCTCCTAGTTTAAAGGGCAGTAATTAATCCAATTAAAATTAATGAAGCAAGGGGAATAACTCTGCTTTAATACAATATTACTTAGGATCACAGACATTTTCTTTGAATTTTCTTGAAGGTGTACAGATACACCCTTACCTACGAGTGGAAGGTGTTATGGGTTTTTCCACCTAAGTTTAGGATGAAAGTAAAAATAAAAACCCTGCTTCTTCATTACATGTCAACTCTATTTGCTTGTTAAAATTAGGCTTAATTCTTTCCTCGGTGATAGAGTTGCTTCAGCCACTTATGATGAACTCATGCACCAGACTTTTCTTTCTATTCTTACTGCTGACATGGTTACTGGAGCTTTCTTGATATGTTATTATTTGGTGTGGTTCCTATACCTGTTTATCTATTGGAAGATGACTGAGATAATCTGCATTTCATTGAGAAACCTTAGACAATATTTCAACAAGGCAGCTAGAAAGAAGACCCAATGTTAAACCCAGGCTGCAGCACGAGAAGAAATTTGTGTTCTACAAATATCCTTAACAATGGGTTGGGGTCTGTGAACAAAGTAAAGTTGTTTCCATATAGATATTAATGTAACTTTCTTTAACACAAAGACCAGGGCCAGCCCTACCTTCTCTATATGCGCATAATTTCTTTCAGTCTCAGAAAGCGTTCATCGTTTGCCAATTTGGAAGATGATTATATTTTTTTTATTTTGCATAACAATAACAACAACAAATACTTTCCATTCCATTGCCAGACAGAAATAGTGAACCTTACAAAAGTTTCTATTTTTCATAAAGCATTCTTATGTGAAATTCTGCATATTGACATTTTATTCAAGATTCCAGTAATTTGAAGAACATAACTTAGGGTCTTATAATGAAACTGGCAACCCTTTCCAGAACATTCAGATATAGTCCGTAGACTAAATTAGTTTTTTTTAATGTTTTGTATGTTATATTTTGAAAACTATTAGAAGTATTATAAAACCTATTATTTCTGAATAATTTTTGTTTTTATCTCAAAAGATTAGAAATTATTGACAGTTTTATATTGCTTTTAATACAATACAATTTAGGGTTCTATCTTTAAGATAAAAACAAAATTTAAAAATCGGATATTCTAAAAAAAAAAAAAGTATTTTGAAAGAAAATTTTTAAAATATATCAGCGAGATGTTACAAATAGTGGGGTTCCAAGCCTATGCAAAATTTCACTTTCAATTCAACTTTTTGTAAAAGTTTGATTTTTGGTACCAAGT
>JAUZSX010000007.1:351055-369842 GCA_034780655.1 Idiosepius hallami | reverse complement strand
TACAATGCTATAATCAATGCTAACAATTTTGATAAAATGTTTCTGAAATATTTTGTAAAGTTAGAAAAATATTTACTGACCAACACTAAAATTGTTAAATCATGAAATAAAAGCTAGTGATAAATTATTTACCATATACTTATTGATTAGATTTTAGTTAGAAGAAAGCTGTAAGAACATTTCATAATGGTAAAAACTATGTTAATATATGAATAGATTCTAAAAATATAGCGCTTTAATTAAATGAATAAACTTTCCATTCATAAATCTGTAGACTGCGATTCTGAATTAATGTTATTAATAATAATAATGTTGGTGATGTTTTTGTTTTCCAAGATTTTCTTTTATTTTATTTGTTTTACATTAGACAATTTATACTAACAAAAGAAAAATTGATATTTCATTTATATGTGAAATATTAATTAACATTAATTCAGAATCGCAATTTAAGTTATAATCTCCTAGAGATGAAAAAATGTGTTCAGTGTTTAGTTGAAAATTAAAACTATTATAAAAAAAAAACCCAAAAAGCTAAAAAACAAAACAAAAAAACAATTTAGACTGACAAATTATTAGTTCTATCTTATAAAAAAGTAGATTCAACAATGTAAAATAAACAATTTTAAAATAATTTCTAAAAGATGAATTGTCATTAAAATTTAAGCAAAAATGTATTTTTTGTCTGGAAATATTTTATTTATCCAGGGATTGCAACATAAATTTTGCTTATAAATAACCACATATATAAACATTCTTTTCTATATTTTTCTTACATAAAATTTCATTCACATTCCTTTTTGTTCATTGAAGATTATAGATAATGATTAACTAATAAAATATGAAACATTTAAAAACATAAGAAACAAACTGTATATCTAGGAATTGACCTATAATTTTGTTTTTCAATCCTTAATAGAAATAAGTTTTTATAAAATTTTCACTATTTTCTTTTTATTTTATAATCACTTTTAATTCTGTAAACATTTACTTTGTTAAACATAGAATAATGATTCGACATGTTCTGTGAGCTCAGGTTGCTACATTTTTCAAATGAAATAAGAATTGCAATAAAAAAACGAATAAATAATGAATTTATCTATGTGCCAGTGATTTGAAAAAAAATCAGATTTATATTTCTTTATATTATTATAACTTAGATTGTAAATGTTTTCCAATTTTTTTTTTTGATATTTTTCATTAGAGACAAAGACACAAATTTTTGCCTAAAATATAATTATTATTTTATGCTAAAGATGGTAAATAATACATTTCTTGAGAAACAAAGATTCAAGTTTTTATCTAATTTTTGCAATGCTTTAATTATTTAATTGTTAGAACTGATTTTATTGATTTTTTTTTAATTTGACATAAAAAAGACAACATTTTTAAAGACTTCAGTGCAATATATCAAAAGACATCACATTTGACATTTGGCAGTTAAAGTGATTATAAAAAGTTAAAGCAAAAAGCAGCAAGACCCGCACTCCATCTTTTGCATTATTAACCAGAAGAAATTCAATAGAAGCAAAGCATATTGCAAAAAAAATTAAACCAAATTATTATTACCTGAACCATGAAGAAATTCCAGCAGAGATTAATACCTTAATTTTTTTCTAGAAATTATTACCTGAATTCTCAGGATCCAGAGGATACTAGGTACAATTGCTTTAAATAAACATCAAATGTTTCATGCAAAACATAAAACAATTTGAATGAATTTTTTTTTTCACTTTGAGGGAACATTTTTTAAAAATTGAAAGGAAGAGAGAGAAAGAACAAGAACAACATGCATTATAAGAATATATATTATTGAATAAGGTAAGCAAAAAGGGTAGTATTGTGGGAATACTACTATATAAATATGGTCCTCAAATACTTGTATTAATGCTACAATATTGTAGCAAAATTATTGAAATGATATTATGAAATGAATAGATGAATTACTTAATTTTCTGGTTAATAAGCTGGTTTTTAAAACTTAATTTTTTGACCTGATTTTTTGGGGGTCGGCTTATTTTTTTGGGGGGGGCCTCAAATTTAATTTTTGGGTTTTTAGAAAGTTCTCAAATGGGGAGGGGGATAATTTGAGAAAAATGCTTCTTTAGTAAATAATTTTTTATTTATTTGAAAAATTATACAATTTTACATAAGACTTGAAAAAATGAGAAAAATTACATAAATATAATAATTTTGATAAATTTTTAAATTTGAAAAGTTTTAAAATCTTAAAAACCAATGATTTTCAGAACATGAAAAATAGCACTAAAATTTCTGTTAAAGCATGCTTTTTACGATTTTTTTTTTAAAACAAGAAATTAAATTTTATAAGTTTAAAAAATACAATGGTTTGTTTTAAAAGTGTACTGAACATGAATATACCATCATAACAATTAAAATGTATAGTTTTGTAAATTTTGTTTGCAAGTTTATATAATGGGGGTTACTTTTTAATTGTCAGTTCTACACGCATTGTTGGTGTGTAAAAAGAACAAATAAAATCAATATTAGTAAAAAATAAATGTGCTTTAGTCCATAACAAATGTAACGCATAACTGATGAAAAAATGTTTGAAATAATGCAAAGAGAGAAAAAAAGTAATACAATTTTTCTGCCTTGGCTTATTAAGCTGTAATATTGAAAATTCCTTATTTAATAGTTAAAAAATTGGCTTTTGCTTAGTCGACAACTCAGCTTATTAGCTTGAAAATATGATATTTAAAAGATATCAGTAAAACCTATTGATATGTGCTTAAATCTTCCAGTAACCTTAAATTGAAAAGGTTAGGAAATCAATTGGATTCTATTTCCATGCTTAACCTTTATGTCTTTAATATATACCATACTTACTTTTACAAATAAACATTTTTTTAACTACTCTAAAGAAATTGTCAGAGTATAGCAGTAATGATATTTAACATGGCATTGAAACATGGAAAGATTTTCTATCTTTCCTCTCCAAAACTAATCAGTAAGTGAAAGTAACATGTGGACTAGTATTTTAATATATTTCACAATTCTAAAGTTGTTATAAGTATTGTAAAAGTAAATTCAAAATATAAAGTTTCTTGGTAGTCTAGATTTTAGAATTTTAAGTTAAGATTTTCTGAATATAATGAAAGCCTCAATTCATGTAAAATACATAAATAGTAATCTTCCCACAGTATTAATATATCTTGATAGAGGAAAGTTAATTAGTTTTACAGAAGAATTATGTTTTGCAGTTATAAGAATAATCAAAGCATTTTATGCAAAACTGAGAAAGAAGTTCATTCTTCAAGATTTTGTTAAAGGAAAGGAAACTAGATAGAGCATACCTTCATTTCATTAGAATAACAATTAGAAAAGGAAGTAAACTGATGCAAGGATCAGAAGAATGAGAAATTTTTGGTTGCAATAGAAATAGTTCTGTAAAATGCAGAATAAGGAGGTTAAAAAAAACAGAAGAGAAACTTTTGAAATTGGTTGGTTTGGGTGATGAAGTTTTGAGTACATTTGAAAAGAAATCTGAGAAACAAAGCTACAAGAAGATTTGAAATCTTAAAAAAAATCATAGCAAAGTATATGTAAAGATAGGGATAATTATTTTTGAAAGGATTAAGGTGATCATAATAATAACTATAATTCTTTTTGTGAAATTTGTGAAAATATGGAAATGAGTGATAAATAATTTAAGTGCGGGTAATTTATGAAATAAGTTTTGAAAAGATGGAAAGAGAAGAGGATCATGGGATATTTTATATAAATGGATTCTCAAAGATGAATTTAAAAATGATTTGAACTTGATCAATGAATATCAAATAATGGAATAATAATAATGGTAAAGAGAAATTTAAAATAATAGTTTATATTCCTTTAAAAAGAACTTTTTAGAAATCAAATGAAATTATCATAGCATTTAAGAATAAAGATTATCTAGAAAAAAATGTTTATTTTTTCTGATGGTTAATAGTCATTGAATGCTAGAATCTAGATAGATTAACAGTAGTTGAACTATGTAACCACTAGAAAGAGAGATTTAGAAATTTGCAATTTTATTAGCAAAAAAATTGAATATAACAGATAAACTATAATTGAAAAGCATTCTTTACAATTTGTTAACTTTTATTTAAGTTTCGCAATTTGTATGCAACCTCAATATGATTCAAAATTGGATTTTCTACAAATCAAAAGCTAATGGCTCCAAAGCTGTATATCGTTTAGAGTCACGTAGGATTTGAGATTTTTATTATAAGGCATGTCATTGCCATTTAAAGCTTGGACCATTTTCTAGATTTAAGATTGTATTTCACAAGAATAACAGAAGAAATTAGAGAATTAAACATTTCTATGACACTATCAAGTTTGAATTTGAACTTTAATATAATGATTTTAATAAATTTTTATTTATTTGACTATTGTTTTTTTTTTCTTTTCTAGCTAAAACTAATGTTCAAGACTCATCCAAAACCAACACAGACCAAAAGGGTTTAAACCTTACAACTAAAGCATAGAGATTTCCTGTGTTCATCAGGGGATATGCAAAAGAGTTTCAGCCAATTTATATTAGTTAATATACATCACTAACAAGTTAATCTATATTCAGATTTATTATTTTTAATAAAAAAAATTCCTTTTTTTACTTCTTTCTTTTCTACATAATAAATGCACTAATGAGAACAATTTGTATTATTAACTCAAGTCAGTGTGAATCCTAAAAAAAACTATTGAGCTACAAAATTAGAACACACTGTAGTAATGATAGAATCATTTGAGAAGATCAAGTTGTAATGAATTATTTGTAAGCAACACATGGAAAACTACATTTGCATTCTTTCAGATATAATTGATAAAATCTAAATTTTAAAAAAACCAAAAAAACTTCACAAAAATCAATTGGGTAGGAGATAATTCTGAATAATAATAATAATAATAATAATAATAAAAATAGCTATAAATCAACCAATCAAATCCTATATTTATATATTTAAATAGAACAAGATAATTTCACTGATGTAAAATGTTAAAATACTAGAAAAGTTATTTTTGTCGAACCAAAGAAAAGTATTATTAGGATAGAAGATTTGGAATTTTTATTTCATAAATATTTTTGGTTATTCTAAATTATATTTTGAGGAATTATACTTTTAGAAATTCTAAGAAAATGTGCCTTATTCCAGGTGTTTTTAGGTGTCAAGGTCACTTGAAAACAATGGTCAGCCTACCACAGAGCTGCTGATAATGAGTCTAATCCTTAAGAAAAACAACAAGGACAATATGAAACGAAACCAACAACTAGCAAATTACATTCCACAATAGCAAAGAAAAGCAAAATAAATAAAATTGCACTAAATATTTTCAATTGTCTTTCAGATCAAAATCGACTTATGTTTCTCGTAATTCAAAATATTATGATTATTATTTTTGATGACAATACCAAATAAAATACAACAATGAAAACAAAAAGTAGTTTTTACAAACAAGATTTTTTTTATGTTGACCTCAGATGAAATTGGACAGAGTTGCTTGATACAAAACATTAAAGCTACTAAATGAGTTAGCAAGCAATAATTAATAAATAAATCAATCAATAGTAATAATGACATTAAGAACAGAAAATGAGACAGATGAGAGCGAAAAGACATTATACATGACAGATTTTGTAACAAGGAATCACCAACCTATTGGACAAACAATATATATATATATATATATATATATATATTATACATGTGTGTGTGTGCATATATATATATCTAGAAATCATACCTGGAAGGATTCATTATTACTTTTTTTATGTGATTCATTTTTAGAGGAGTTTTATTCTGTAATTATTAGTTCCAAAATCTAATAATCTGAAATTCAAAAAACTAAGAATCCAATCAGATGTATGAAATGAAATTTGAGAGATGGATAGAAAAAAGATTTAAATATATATGAGGAATGAAATAGTTTAAGGTCTTTGGATTTGTAGGGGGGGATTAAGATGGGAAAGGGGATTTAGGGTCATGGGGGTAAATATTCAGGGTTTAGGATGAAAGTAATGGGGCATTTGAAGTCTTCTTCCTCAAAATGAAAATATATTGAGCACAAACACGTGCGAGATGACTATTTGAAAAATACTCATCATCTGTTTTTTACTGTTTAGTAAAATTTTCATTTTCCTTTTGTTTTTATCATTCTCTATAAATATATTTTTTTAAAAATATTAAATGAATGATTAAAAAAATATTATTTATCATAAAACAATAAAAATAGAAAATATTTAAAGATTTTCTTTGATAAAACTGAAGTTTTTATATTTAAATACAAGAGATGTTCCAAAGTAATATCTTTTATTTTTTATTCTGTGTGAATGGATCAGAAGAGATTGAAAATTGCAATCATGACCTCAAAGTTTCATCTTTCTGTTGCAGTTATTGATTGTGTGAGACTCTAAGAGAGCAACTCCTATCATGTTTTATAGCAAAGAGAACAATGGCAATACTTTTAATTTTCTTAAAAGAATATTCTTTTTTTATAATATGGTAGATTCTTTTCCAAAACTTTAGGGCAATTCTAAGTTTCTTAAAAATTTGCAAATAGTTAAATTTTATCAAAATTTAGACTACTACTAACTTTTAGAATTTCTAAATATAACAACTATTTCATATTCAATGATAGTTCATCTAAGATAATTCATAATTTATAAATGAATAAGATTTATCTTATGCTGTAAATGAATAAATTTTGCTGGCAATTATCTAGATAAAAAAATTGTGCAGTTCTAAATTTATCTTTTATTCTTTTTTAAACTAAAAAATAAATGAATATAAGCAATTTTAGATAAGTAAATTCTTTGGTAGAGAATATTTTCGGTTTAGTTGGACATTATTTAAGAATTTTTATTCTATTCCAAATCTATAAAAAGTTCAATCATTACTTCAAAAAGCTAAATAATAATTTATTGTATTAAAAAAGTACATTAGATTAAGTGGTTATCTAATTTTCTTTTATTCATTAACCTTATTCTTATTTTTAGAAAAAGATAAGATGAAATTAAATCAGAAAAGTTAATAAAAATTCTAAGAGCCAAACCCTAACTTAGATATTCAAACCTTCTCTTCTTTATTTAATAAAAAAAGGAAAATGAAATTCTTAATAAACAGTATAAACTTGAAACAGAACACATCAGCCAGTAGATATATTTTTAAATAATTTTTTCTTTTTGCTCTTATTTTGTAATCACTATCAAGATTCATAACATAAATTTGAAATCTGAAATTCAAAGGAACTCCAGACTTCAAATATATCACTTATCAAATACATTTTACCAACAGATAGCTAACATATGCCAGAAGCTAAAAACTTTCCTTGAAATTATTTAAAGATTTTTCTTTCAAACATTGAAAAAGCAGAATAAAATTCTGTTTCAATAAAACTTCAATTCTAAAGTATTTTTTAAATTTTACAGAATGCTTTCTGTGTTTAGAATATTGAATTCATAGTGACATTCAAAGTTTGAATCCAAATAAATAACTTTTTAGTTCTTATAAATTATAAAATTGAAGATAACAGAATTTATAGAGTCATTTTGTATTACAGACAATGAAAGGCTAGAAAAATTTAAATTAGATATTAAATACTGAACACAAAAAATTAAGTTATTTTAGCTGTCGAAGGTATTAATATGCATAGGTATATTCTTTAATTTTCAATCACTAGGGCTGTGAAAATATTCTTTTATTAAAGAATATGCTTATAGGTATTAAGGCTGTGACAAGATATATTGGATAAAAGTATTTTATCAAAGCCCTACTAATAAATAAAGAATTAAAAGAAACGGAAAAATTGCCAAATAGTCATGTCAGTGACAAGAATGATCTTTAATAAAAACATATTACCACAGACCTAGTTATCATTGGCAACCTATTCAATAAAAACATGATTTATTGTAAATTAGACTCATTTTAATACTTTTTAGAATTATTTATACTGAATTTTTAAAAACAATTATTTTGGTTTCTTGCCAACTAAAGGAAAATCCAACTATCAAGACAAAATTTGGTAAATTGAAAATTGGTTGATTCACAATTTTTTTTATTTAATGGTATTACTTGGATTTCCATGCTATGTAATTTTACATTCAATATTTTATTTGGTTAATTTACATAAAAGTTCAAAAATAATTTCCATGTCAAAAGTTTCCTGATATTAGTTTATACATTATTTTCATATTAAAATCAATTTTGTATATATTTTTCTTTGAAAACTTTCCTTCCAGTAAAAATTAATTTTTAAATGAATCACAAGAATCAATTTTAATGAGTAATTGAATTTGTTATAACATTCTTTTACATCTAAAACTACCAAATAATTCTATACATTAAATGTATATAATTGAAAAATAAATCATTTTTACTTAAAATTTGAAAGACAGAATAACAAAATAGAAAAAGTAGAAAATAATATAATTTCCAACCAAAAAAAAAATCATTTACTACTGCCAATAAACAAGCATCCAAATAATAAGAAGAGCAGTTCATTTGTTAAAAATTGTTGTCCAACGGAAAATTTTTATTAATGATAAGAAAAAAAAATCTCTAAATGATTTCAAGGAAAGTAGCTTCTAAACACTCAGGTTAGCCATCCCCACACAATAAGCAAACAAACAGGTGTGAGTTGTTGCTATTGGATACTCACCACTGGGTGTTCTGTGCACAAACACCTCGGTGACTGGACCCTGCTGCTGGATGTCCACCAGAGGGGAGAGAAGGGAAGGTTCTTCACGGGAAGGGGAAACCTTTGAGGGCGGGGCAACCTTAGACTCTAGCTCTGGCTCTGAGGGATGGGGTGCTAAAGTAGTATCTGGCTGAACTGTGGGAGGGAGGCTATTGTCCAGCATATCCTGCAGCACTTCAATAGCTGAAGTAGTAGTAGTAGTGGAAGTGCTGATAGAGCCATCATAGTGGGAGGTAATACTAGTAAATTGTTGCTGTGTGGCAGGGGCTGGGGCAGGTTCTGGGGCGGGTTCTTGGGGGGCTAGTTTAGATGCAGGGGCCGGTTCTGGCTCAGGGATGGATTCATGGGCTGGGGCAGGCTCTGGCTCTGGAATTAACTCTTCAACAGGAATTGCTTTTGGCTTTATGAGAGAAGCAGGAGCTGGCTCTGGTTCAGGGATCAGCTCTGAAGCAGGGGCTATTAGGGCCGGCTCAGGCTCGGGTTCAGGGATGGGCTCTGGTTCAGGGTCTGGCACAAATTGCGGAGGTGGTGCAATAACTATGTGCTCCTCAACCATACTGGTCAAGGGAGAGGATGTTTCATATGCATTGTAAGAAGGTGAGGGCTGTGTAAGAGGAGGGCTGAGTGGTGGTGGTGGTGTTGCACCTGTAGGCAATATTGGTGGCTTTTCTTTTACAACCATACCTTCACTAGAAGTGACTGTCGTGGTTGTAATAGTGCTACGCTGCTGGGGGCGCTGCTGTGGGGACCAATCACGGCTGTTGGAGCGCTGCCGTTGCATGTATTCCTTGCTGCTGGAGCGCACCGGTGGGGTTACTGGAGGGGTGGTGGTTGCTCGGACAGTAGGACCAGGCGATGGAGGGGGTTTGTTGGCCATGCGCCCATAGGTTTCTGGAGAAGTGACATCAAACACTTCATCAACAACAGCAGGTTGATGCCTGTGGGTTCTCTGGGGTGGTGGAGGGGCATTCACTGACATCTGATACACGGTATACCCTCCGACTGTGATAGGAGAGGTTGGACCATTAATTGAATAACTCTGCATGACTTCTTGCTCTTCGGCATCACTCTGTGCTCGTTTGTGGGCATATCGGGTTTGAGCAAATTTCAATTCTTCAACAAGAGCTTTCTCATGAAACGACCTTTTGCCATCAATTTCTTCTTTTTTCTGTCGTAATTTTTGCTGCTGCATTTCAAGCCAAGACAACGAATCAGAATCAATTGGTTGCGAAGAAGTTTCTGTCGTGTAAGTATTTTCATAATCTGTGCGATAAGGTAGCGTGAAAGTTTTGGTGGTTTTCTCTTGGCTTACAATTTCTGGTTCAGGGCTTTTAGCTGTTTCCACTTCATGAACAACTTTTGATTCCACAACAGGTGGGGAGATGTAAGAGAAAGCATTCTTTGGGACATGCTTCATTTTCTCATCTGTGTTTTGGGTGATTGTGTAGTGCCTTTCCTCTATGACAACAGGCACTTCTGTGATTTCAGTCTTTTGTGTCGTCACAGTCACTGATGAGGCATCCTGTGTATCAGTGTAGGTTGTAGTCTCTTCTTTTGATAGTGTTGTGCCGTTCATTGGCTCAAAACCTTGAGCTTGATTGTTTAATAAATCCTCTAATATAGCATCAAGTTCTCGGTGTTCATCAAGTGCTTTGACAGGGGCAGGTTTTGGGGATTGATTACTTGCAGAGTTGTTCACAGTGACATTCGTAATTTGTTCTTGTGATATTGTTTCATTAACAGTTGGATTCACGGCAGCTGGATAGCCTAAAACCAAAATAGAAAGAGAAAACAAAAAAAAAAACAAAGTTTCAATTTCAATGAGAAAATAAAGAAATAAAGAATCATTTAAAAATCCAGTTCATGTTATTTTGTTTTAAAATAGAGAAAAATAGATTAATTTCAATTAATCAAAATTAATGAATTTTTAAAGCATTTAAAAATTTCTATTGAAAAAAAAAATGAAACTAAACTAGAAGAGAAGACATTTTTGCATTTAAGATGCAGTGAAACTTTGAAAACTTCCTTTTGTGACAAGCACAAAGCATATTTCCTATTAGATAAAAACATCATTTAATAACTTTTGGTCATATTAGATATTATATATACTTGGTTGAGCACAAACCAAAGTTATGCACAAGGCCATTTTTACATGCCCATTATATCCCTAGGCTTTTGTAATCAGTGTTGCTCTTCACCTAGATGAGTTACTCTTCCGAGCTAATGAGCCCCATCTACCCGAGACAACCTAAGATAAAGGCAACTCCACCTTCGTGGTTGGTTCTATTAGATTAAGAACTTACAGATTGTCTTAATGAGTTCTGAAAATTATCATTAAGTAATTCATTTTTATTGTCAGTAAAAATGTAAAAATAATCAAAACCGATTTTTTAATATAAAATTTAAAAACACAAATGTTGCTGCTTTAAAATTTTGAACAATTACTTTTTTTGTTTACGAAGACTTAAATTTTCTTAGAAGATATTTCATTGCAAACAACTTACTTTTACATAATTTTTCCATTAAAAAAATCATTTTGTCTTTGATGATTTGAAAGATGAAGGAATAGAATTTAAGAGAAAAACTATAATGAACTTCTTTAGGTAATTAAACATGGTAATCTTATTAATCAAAAGACTTCACAGAATTTTTAACTTACCCCTCTAAAAAATCCTTAGAGATAAGGAGCTTCCATTTTGTTAATTATACCCTGGTTGAGGTGTTAAGTTTTGGAAATGTGTTCTTAATAATTACTGCATTTGGGTCGGATTGAAACCATCACCTTCAGGTAATGTTCATTTAGAAAAGTAGAAACTCATCACCATGTGTAGTAAAATTGCTGTGTGAGGAAAGTAAATATGCCCAAGAGCTTGTTCCATTCTGGGCATATTTATAGCAAGGAAATTTTTTTAGGTTGTCACCGGGAGTTTTGAGGATGCTTGTTTATGAAGATGCTTTATTGTGTGTATCTCATTTTTTTTTTTACTAGAAGTTATTTCAGCAGTATTTTCTTTAAAATCATGGTGAAGTTAAGCAGTAACATCCTGAGGCCTTTCACAGGGGAAGGTGATGAAAGGTCCAACTGACACGCATGTTGTGGAACAAAATTTAGCAGCACAATAATGACACACCACCAGTCTTCAGGAATTCTCCAACTACCTGCCCTACTGAGTTCACCAAACAACCTGTTTATATACAGAAAAGTATTCCCTCATCTGCATACAAACAATGGGGCTTTGCATTATTAGGATGGGACCAAAACATGAGCACTTCCATTTGCATTTTCCAAGTCTCCCCCTCTATATTGCACAGTTGTAAAAGATTTTCGTCCCACTCCATCTCTGATTCCATAATCACAAAGAGGACGCCAGGGGGGGGCAACTGTTTTTGTCTGGTATTTTTTGTCTTATGCAAAATCCCCCACAGCTTCCACCACCTTTTCAAGGGGCTCCACAGCTCTCACCACTTTCTCCAAGGGTTCTACAGCTCTCGCCACTTTCTCTAAGGGTTCTATAGCTCTTGCTACCTCCAAGGATTCTACAGCTCTCACCACCTTCTATAAGGGTTCTACAGATCTCGCCACTTTCTCCAAGGGTTCAACAGCTCTTGCCACCTTCTCCATGGTAGCCTCTCTCAGCACATTCCATACCATCATGAAGGAGACCAACTGAAAAGTCCCTACCTCAGAGTCATCAGTTCTTCTACATCATCCTTTCCAGTAACAAATGTTGCAAACAAGTCATTTTAGAAGCCAGTGCCATTCTGTAGGTGTTGAAGACAATACAACAGCCAATAAATTGGAGGTTGAGGAATGTATGCTGAAACAGCTTGTAACAGAAAGGTTCAATAATTACGCGTGTTGTGAAGACAGAATGTAGCAACACAATAAACACACACCACCAGTCCTCAGGAACTCTCCAACTGACTGCCCAATGACCTGTTTATATACAGAGAAGTACTCCCTCATCTGTATACGAACAACAGGATGTCGCATTATCAAGACGAGGCCAAAACATTAGTTCAGCTATTTGCCTCCTCTGTATTGCACACAGGGGTAAAACATTTTTGCCACAGTTGCTTGGCTCATCAAACTCAATCTAGTAGCAAAGCTACAGAAAATCAAAGATTTAGCATCATTAATCTCATTGTATTTGGAGGGGAATGTGCTGGCAGTCAGGCAAAGAGATCAGGCTAATGCAGAGACCAATGAGAAAGGTATGATAACAGTATTTTTCAAGGAGGTTGTGAAACCGACTGAGGCTCTGGATGACTGAATGGCTCTGGGATTAAAGTTGCAGCGGAACAAGAGAGAAAAGCTGATATTTGGATGAGGAAGCCAGATTCCAGAGGTCCACGATGGCCTGACAAAGCAAGAGCTTTTTTCAATGTGTAGGTCATTAGGTCACGACCCAATAGTTGGATGGCTGTGAATTGTGTGCAGCTTTATCAAAAAGCAGACCAATGGAAGCCAGTGGGAAGATAAAGTAAATGATAAGGTGCTGTGTATGATGTGGGGAATCATTTTAGAAGTCAAGAAGAAGGACTCAGTGAAGGGAAAATGGCACATAGGAAGGAGCAAAGAAGAAGTGATTTGGTGCGACTCAGAGTGCTTGGAAACCTAATCAAATAGTTTGAATTGAAAATATTGGTCACACACGTCCCACCAGAGAAAAACAAAGCTGATGTGCTCACCAGAGAAAAGAAGGTGTGGCTGAAGGAGAAAAAAGATCGAGCTCCCTTATGCTGTGTGGGAGAAAACCTGAAGGACATACATGATGTGCATCATTTTGTAAAAGAAAGAATGCTCTATCTAGCGAGTAGAGTGAATCCGATCGTTACGATGGAAGATGTTCAGGAGGTGGGGAAGCAATGTCAATCGATCGACCCTGCACCGGTCAGGCATGAGAAAGAAATTCGGATACGATTGGCTATGGATATCACTCACTACGACCATGGTTCAACCTGTTGTTATGTTTTGATTTTTGTTTAAACTTTATTTTTCATATTTGTTTTTATGAATATATTCCACTGATTATTTTTATTGAAGGACCATCTCATTCTTATTGTTTGATTAAAAAGTTCTTTTGTTAAAAAATATTCTTTTAACATTTTGACCTATTTTTTTAAATAATTGTTTCCATGTAGTATCTCCAACCTTGCTTTGCCTGCTTAGGAGGTAGTTGCAGCCAAACATATATGCTGCTTCCTGAGATGGTCCTTTATCCAGAATTCTTTTTGGTCCTGTATGCTGATTCCATCCTACAGATCTCTCACCAGATGTGTTCAACTATTCCCGTCTTATCAATTGATGAGGGTCTTAATCCTCCCTCAAAGCAGTAATTCCCAGACTTAACACTCCTACCTGAGAATGATAACAAAACAAGTCTACTCTACTAGATTGAATAAATGGTTGAGTTTAAAATTCTATGAAGACTTCTAATTATGATAAGAAGACCATACTCAAGTTCAATCATCAAAAGATTGGATTTATCAAATGAATCCTTGTAAATCTAACAATGATAAAGATGAAGAGAACTGTCAAAAAATATTTAAATATTTAATATTTAAAGTAATGTTTCTAAATAATTTGTAAGTAAGTATTTGTTTATTTGTTCGTTTCCAATTTTCTATAAAAAACATGAAATTTAAAAAATATTTAAAAAGATTGTAAATTCAATTGAAACTTACACAAAAATAAATTAAGTCTAAAAAAACAATCTTGAAACAATTTTGTCTTTAACAATTAGAATATTTCAATTTCATTCGTTCAAAGGTATCATGGTCATACTAAGTAACAAAAACTAATTAACACTGTGACAAGGACAAATATAGATTTTTTCCAATTACAATAGTCAATCTATTGATAGTTTTACATTTTTATTTCCCTCTAATATTTAATTCTGTTTCTTATTATGAATAATGAAAAAAGTGAGATCCAAATGTGCCATTTGTTGAATTCAAAATAAAAATCCTGTAAAAATGACATCAGGAATGCATGCACAAAGCCAAGAATCAAACAATATTGACACTGCAAGCCAACATGCAATTTGAAGAAAAAAAAAAATGACATATTCTTTCCATAAAAAATAAAATTAACCTAAATCTTTCTTAGACTTAACCATTGATTTAGAATTTATAGAAACTGGCTACTAGGACCATTAGGCCATATATCTTAGTCTACCAAGACATATGGCAGAGTGATTTTGGTACTTTGTTTATACAAATCATAGTATGTGATCATGCTTACATGGTCTATTCACATAGAGACAATAATAGGTTTAATTCTTATTTATGAGATGTGAAGCTTTCCAAGTTTCATAAAACCGATTCAGCTACATGTGAGAATTAACTACAGTATGGGTGAGGATTTCAATAATACAAAAAGGCAATACTAATAAAGAATAAATTACAAGACTTAATACTTATATTGTCATAGTTAATGAAAGTATAATCTTGCAATAACTTTTAGTTTTAAATAGAAATAAAAGATAGCTAAGAGAAATAAATCTACTTAATAAGAAAGAATATTTTTAAGACATGCAGCAAATAAGAAGAAAATCCACAGATGTTGGGAAGAAAGGAAAAAAAATTATATATCCTTTATCAAATTTATGGAAGGCAATGATTATTGAGGATACAGTTATAAAGACATGGCCTTCCTATTTGGATTGATGGGTTAATCACCTAAATAAGAGGATAAGTTAGTTGAAACGTAGTGTAAGAATAACAGTAAAAGATGAGGACGAAAGAAATTAATTCCCTAGATTATAAAGCCTCATTTCAAAGAATTCCAAAATAAATAACAGAAAAGTAAATTTCAAGTAAAAATAATTCAATTATTATAAAATTATTTCTTTTATGAATAAAATAATGATTTATTAAAATGTTTGCCAAATGTTTCTTTATTTTGATAACTATTCTAAAAACAAAATTCTAAAAAAATATCAATTTCATTTTTTTTTAAATGATTTCTTTTCACCTGTTATATCTTTAATGAAGTCTAATATTTTTGAAGATGCAAAAAAATAAATAAAATAAACAAACAAAAAGGAACCAGACCAAAATGTCAATTTGGTTTGATTTCATGATTCTTATGTCTTTTTGTTTTTATTTTTTTTAATTTAATTTATTTATTTCACTCAAAACACTTAACCAAAGTGCAAGGAAATTTTCTTTTCTTCAAAAGTTTTTTTTTTTTTATTTCGCCTTTAGCCTCAATGGAAAACAATTAAAAAAACAAATATATTATTTTTTTCTTTTGTTCAAATAAAATTTTATATCAATAATATTAATGATACCTAGAAAAGTTAAAAAATTTTAAAAATTGAAATAATTAATTAGAAATTCTAAATTATGTAAACAGACTGATGTAACTATTTAATCAGCCCAAAACCAGGTAATATCATGTAAATCTTCTAGTCATAGCTTATCTATGTATATTCTTTGACCTTCTCCTTTAAAACTGGTGTGCATCATCCTGAGGTCAGAGACCATCTAATGCTAGGTTTGGTCATGATTGAACCAGTGGTTTTACCTGTAGGAGACTATACTTACTTAAAGCACCATTTCTAAGCCAGAGACCATCATTGTGTTAAGTTTGGGGATCAATATATCAAACAACCATAAATAAATCAAGTAATTCATGGTCTAAATTTTTAAAAAAATCCAATGAAAAAAAAAAAAAATATATATATATAAACAAATGTTTCTCCCCCCACCACTTAACATAATATGAACTCTCTGACATTGTTCTTTCAAAAAGTGTAACTTGAATTAAAAAGCATAGCAGCTATAAACTAAATATTTAACCCTTTTGAGTTATTCTTAAAAGTTATGAAATTTATGTAATAATGAATGATTAACAGGATTCATCTTGTTTTTAGAGTAAAGCATTTAGATTTTTTTTAGTTAGCAAACACTTTGTGAGAAAGCAAAATTATCAGCTAAATTTTTTTTTTTTTTTATGAGAATGAAGAGTGTTTAGTGAATGTCTAAAAATAAAAATGAAATCATTTACATATACTTCATAATAAACAAAATTTTATTCTTTAATAATTCTCATTGTTCTATTTTAAAATTATCTAGATTTTGTCTTTTTATTTCAAATGACTTTTTATGTGTTTCTCGTAAACAAAAATGATTCAAAATTCCTATTTCCCAACATAGGTGGAATGAATAAGACATGCAGTGGAACTCTCTACCATAGGAAGAGGAAATACCGGAGTCCATGCTGGAGTTGTGAGACGAACCATTTGGCAATTGATGAGTAGAGCCATTAACATTGACGTATGATGTTGAAGTTGTGGTGGTTGTCTCCAACTTGCGTTTGTTGACTGATGCGTAAAGGCTTCCGTCAATGGGGCCCTCTGAGTGCGAAATCTCTTCACTTGTGGTTACAATTGCATCGTTGATACCATTGGCATTGATGTCAGCTGTACAGTGGACAATAAAGCAATCACATTCAAGACAAACAAACAAACCAAAATCAAACAAAAAATATAAAAGACCCAGAAATAAATAAAAAAAATATCACTAATGGAACAAACCAGAATAAAGCATAAAAAAAATAAATTAAAATTCACTGAAAATATAAGAAACAAATAAATAAAACATTTAATTCTCCTAACTACACATCTACAACATTTACAGCCATTTTGGGATCATTGCATTTAAGCTTTTTGTTATACAATTTAAAATATTGCACAAAAAAATCAAAAATTATACAGCTACACACATCAAAAAAGTTAATTTCTTTTCTATTTCATCAGATGTATTTTATAATGTTTGAAAGTTTTTGGTTGAGGATATATCTTAAAAAAACCTTGATGTAATTGTTTATCAAAATAAAAAGTTGGTAGCATAAAATTATTCTGTTAGTTTATTGTTCAATATTGTGTTGCTCTGGATGTTTAAAAAAAGTTATTGCATAACTTTGATAATATTATTTCAAAATGAATTAATGTGCACAATCATTTAATTCCCAATTATGTGTTTCTACAATTTCAAAATGACAATGAAAAGTTTCAAACTATCGTTGTTACAAAATTGAGTAAATTTTATTTCGAATTTAAAAATGTTAAGTGTTTTTCAAATTATTACCAGTAGTATAAAATCTATGTGTGGAATCTCGCATTTAAATATTTATTTTAAGACAGTTTACCAGTGTTTCTTGGTACCAACTATGACTGAAGAAAATGTATTACTAAAATGGTCGAAATTAGAATATAAATTAAGCAGATGATACAATTATCTAAAAGAAAATATAGCTTATTTGTTTTGTTTTTCTATTTTTTTGTAATATTTTTAGTGAGTATGTTACAAGTTTTGGTGATTTCTCCATCATTGATGTTTATCATCTGCATTGCAGCTCAAGGTTTAAGATGAACTGGAGAGTGTAAAATATGTTTTGAAAAATTTTTTATCTGTAGAGATGCATTCTTTCTATTGAAGACAAGAAAAAGGTAATCATATTAGTCATTAAAAAATAAAAGAAGTTTAAATGCCACAAAAGAATAGGTTTAAATAATGACAAAAGGATTTACATGAATAAACATAATCTATCATTTTTTTTTAAAGAATATCAAAGTCAAATCCTTTCATTGTTCATATGTAATGGATTAAAATGCTAGAGTTTAATTAACAATGTCTCATCTTAGAAATATTGATAAAATAAGTTTTGGTATATCTAATGAAATAAAATCAATTTTTACCATTTGGATATTATATTTCTAATTGTTCAATCTTTGGTCCAACAATTAGAATAAAAGATCTTGGATTCTGTTTAATAAAATATGCTTTATTTATAAATGCTACTCAGATATGAATATATGTATGTATTTGTGTTTGGATACAAAAATTAAAAAAAAAAGATTTAAAAAAACAGATTTAAGAAGCATCTCTCAGATATTCAAAGAGTCTAAACAGGATTTCTTAGATAAGATCCTAGAGTAAAAACGGTCACTAACTCCTTGGAGAGCTAAAAAAGAAAATTGTCAAATAATATTTTAGTTTCCAGTCTTCAAGAAAAACCAGACAGAATTATATAAAAGTATACAAGATTGATTTGAATACCAAATAAAATGCTTGTATA
>JAUZSX010000007.1:331910-350955 GCA_034780655.1 Idiosepius hallami | reverse complement strand
TTGTGCAAAACAGCTGCAATGGTGCCCAAACTAAAGTGCTTTAAAAAGCTCCAAAATAAAACTATACACATAAAAAAAAATATTTCTATATAAAGTGTAAAAGCAAAATATTTCGGTTCATCCTGACATATTGCAAAAATGGATAAAAAAGTTTGGGTGTTTTTTCTTTGTGGTACGGTGAAAATAAAAAGAATTAGAAAAGTGAAAACAATCAAGATATAAATGAAAACATAAACAAAAAATAGAGAAAATGTTGTCCATTTTTACCTGTAGTTGATTCTATTAAACTGGTGAAGTTACCATAAGAGTCAGATCGAGCAAGTCCATCACCTCCATCATCAACAGGCACCTTAACATACGAGTCAAATCCACTGACTTGAAAAAACAAGAGGGAAAAATATTTAAATGTGTTAAAGAACAAACACACAAAATAAATATAAATCTAAATAATCCAAATTGATCAATAAAAAATAATATTTTCACAATCACATCCTTGAAAGACTATATTTTTGCCTATATGATCATCAGATCTAAAGAGTAGCTGCATCTCTTAAATTCGCATATATACTGGAGATGGGCCATATACATATATATATATATATATAAAGGTAGTGTGGCATGATGGGATTGAGCGTTACCCCAAGGCATTATGGAACCATGCTTTACAGTAGGTCACACCTTGTAATTTTTAAACTCCTTTTTTGGTTTTCTCTAAATATAACATTTCTAATAATGACTAAAAAGTTCTAATTTCTTTTCCTCTGTCCAAAAAACACTTTTCTCCAGAAATCCAATTCATGTTTTTGATGCTATAAGGCAAATATATATCTGCATTTTTTCATGTCTTTCAAGTAATTATGTTTTTTTCTTGCCTCTTAACTATGGATGGCCATGTTGTAAGAGGCTTCACATACAGTAAAAACATGAACGAAGGCACCAGTTTGTTCCAATTCAGCAGCATTATAAGCAGCTGTATCAACCTGATTATGTCTCTTTACAGCTTTACTTATTTTATCAAGATCTCTTTTTGATAACTTGCATGATCTTCAACTATCTGGCAGTGTTTGGTTAATGTCGTACTTTTTTTAATTTATTAGTGATTCAAGTTACAATAATACAAGGAACAGAGAAGTTTGCAGCAACATTTCTTAATTACAGCATTCAAAATTTAATTTTTCATGCGAACTGAAATTTCCCCAGATCTGACCACAATTGAGAATAAAACTAATAGAAATTCACTTTAAACAGGATGTTCAAAAAGTCTTTTGAACTCTGAAAATTTTCAAACAAGGGTTCAATATGCAGTTCAAATGCAAGAACTTGCCTAAAATGACCCTAATTTTCAGGATGTCCAAAAAGTCACTTAAAGCCTGAAAATTTTGAAACAATGGTTCAATATGCAGTTCAAATGCAAGAACTTGTCTGAAACTACACCAATTTCCTACATAAGTCGATTAAGTCAGATGAAACCCATTTTCATTCAAATGGATTTGTTAATAAACAAAATTACTGATTTTCAAGCTCTGAAAATCCAAGGCAACACATTAATTCTACAATGACTTTTTGGGCATCCTGAACTATATTTAGACAGCACCCATCATAAAATTAATGTAAAGGTTTGGTATATCTATAACTAATGTTATTAATAATTTTTTCATCTGTTTTATAATTATTAATCATTTGATTTTTATTATTATTCTTTTTATTAACATAATTTATTTCATTATTTAACTTTTTTTAAAAACATTTTATTCATTTGTTTATTATATTAATTGTAAATTATTATTAATGAGATATTGTTTAATATTAGAAAGTTCTTTGTAAAATTAGATTTTAGGATTTTAGTTCCATCAATTCAGTTTTTAATAAATGCTCTTTTGTATTTATCAAGATACTCAATATTATAATTAAGATCTGCAATCTAGCTAGTGATCAACAACTATCAATAGACATAACTAAAGCCTGGCCGACATGAAAATAGTTAACACAACAACCAATACCATAGTTAACACATGGTATTTGATGTAGCCATGCCCCTGAATTTTTTTTCAAATGTGTTCTTGATAATCACAGTAATCGTTCAAATGTTATTTGAAATGCAACAGCATTTTGAACAGACAAATTATTTTTTTGGAGGGGGTCACACTCATTCAAAGACAACATGAATGCTCACTTAACTTTAAATAATTTTATTACATGTTAACTATTCTGTCATGCATTTGTAACTATAAGTTAACTTTTAACAATAATACCCATAACATTTTTTAAATAAACTAATTGTTGAATTTTAAACAAGCTAACTTACCACAAAAAGGTTCTGAATACGTTATTAATAATTGTATCTTTCAGATTATTATAAAAGAAAAATTATTTTTACAAAAATTATTAAAATAGGCATGCTTTTAAATCTTTAAAAATTAATTAAAAATTTTGGTTAAAGAGAACTTTCCAATATACCATTGAATGGTTTAAGGAATCCATAACTAAATTAAAAAAAGAAATACCAATGGTGAAGCCAAAAAATTACATTTTTTTTTCTAATAGTAAATTATTTTGGTTTTTATGGCTAAAAACAAATGAACTTTGAAGCCTTTCTGCTTGGTAAATGCCAGTTCCAAAATTGTTGTTATCATCTGCAATTCCATGCTCGATATTCAATTATGGAAATTGGTAAATAATCATAATTATATCATAATAATATAGAATGAAATTCCTTCATGAAATAATTCTTTTTAAAAAATGCAACATCAGTTTGAAAGTGTTTTACAGTAAAAAATTCATTAAATAAAAACCACAAACAAGGAACTATAGGATAAAATATGCACATAAATTTAAAAAAAAATTATGTTTTTTATTATTATTATTAAAATTTTTTAAAATAATTTTCCCAAGAACATAGTAATATTCTCTTAAACATTTTTTCCATTAAAAATTCCAAATTAAAAAGACATTTGAAAATGCACACACATCAGTCATGTCACATGTGCACAAACAACATTGTAGCAAAATTAACAGCACAACTTAAAAAACAAAAAAATAATTTGTTCTTAAACAAATCTTAGGTTCGCATACTTTTAAAGTGTTAAAAGTCAAAGAGGATGCTTGGAACGCAGTATCTAATTTGTCTATTTATATTGAGAATTTTTTTAACTATGGAAAACATATATTTAATTATTTGAAAGAATTTGAAAATCAGGTTTATATTGAAATATTTTCAAATATTTTTATTGCCAAAAAATTATATATTTTATTTAGACATAAAGAAAATATAAACCTTTTTAAAAATAATATATAATAATATTTTATCAAATATGTTTTTAAGACAAATTTGTTATTTAAAATTCTACAGAAAATTTATTATACTTCTTAAAATATGATAAAATTCATGGTTTTCTCTTTCTAATAAAACTAAAAGTTTTTCAGAAATAATGGATTTTAATAGATTTTAATTAGCTTAAAAAAGAAACAGCAACATGGTTTTTCTAGGTCTAATGGCCATCACTAAAAAGTTTAGTACATTTTTAAACACATTTTATAGTCTTCTATACAACTGGTTTAAATAACATTAAAGAAGTTGAAACTAATTTGATTAGTAAAGTTTATGGCCCAGATGGCAGAATGTATTAATTTTTTTTTAAATTTATTCATAGCAGTGAGTGTATAGGAATAAAAATGAATAGAATTTTTTAAAAATTCAAAAGTCATAAGAATATATTTTAACTGTAAAAAGAGAGATAAAACATATACTGGGAACAACTTTATACAACAGATTTCATAAATGTGGATAAAGGTTTACAAATATATATTTACAGACAAGTCTAAGCTCTTTAAAAAAAAAATTACCCATGCAATAAATGAAATTTTTCAAGGAATCCATTCTCATTAAAATCTTTGTGAAATATTTTTTCATCTTTCTATAAAGTTCCCATAGTAAATAAATATATACTTTTAATAACTAGATATCTCAAGAGCAGATTAAAAAACAATATGTGTTGTATGTATATACAATTATATTACAAATATGAAAATAAAAATAAGTCAATAGTGCAGTAAGTTATCTTTTTATTTCTTTCAGAAACTTATATTTTTCAGAAATCGCAGTTGCGAAATACTTACAGCAATTCAATTCAAAATGTATTGTTTTTTATAAATAGCATTAGTATTTGTCACCCCTACTTCATAACTTCATAGCAAGAAAAGTGTTTTTGTTATTTTATATGAAACAAAACAAGAAACAAACAAGAAATAAAAATCTGTGAATAAAATTTAAATTGTAATAATAAAAAAGTCTGAATGAACTGGAAAATTAAACATTAAAACTTAAAACATTTGTTTCATTGTTTCAAATCACGTCCAGACAACAAAATAGTCTTCATGAAAAGAGAGAGGACTCATGAGTTTAGGCTTTGAATTAAACTAAAACATTACATACAATAATTACTCATTATTTTCTTGGCCCCACCATGCATTAGTAAAATCCATAACTCACTTGAAAACCAGGGACAGCTTACAGCTGTTAGTGTTAATGTAGCCAAAACCAAAACACAATTTTTAAAAACAAAAGGAAAAATCCCATACAAGAAAAAATGATGTAACTAAAAGAAAATGAAAAACTGAAGTATCTAATGGATTCACATGATAATACTGCTAATGGAATGCTTATGTTGAATAGACAAATAAGGACAAATAGAAATATGACAAAATCTAAATTAAAAATAACATCAGAATAACGTAGCAGGAAAGCAGATTGGATAATTCTGTGTCTGTGTGATAAAATGTTTTTGTTTTACTCAACCAAAAATATTCTCATACAACCAGGAACAACTGGATTTTTAGGAAAGCTTTTAACACAATTAAAAACTATACATTTAAAATCTTAAAATGTGTTTTTAATCGTATTCATTTTATCATTTATTTTTTGTATTAAAGTTGTAAAATAGATTAAAAATAGAATGATAATCAAGATGTGAATAGAAGTAAAAAAAACTAATTAAATATTTATTAATGAGGTTGAAAATAATATAAAAGTTGTAAAAATGAATAAATACAAAAAACATTTTTCTAAATTTTATTTGGACTATTGTCTTCATCTTTATTGCTATTTTTTATAATGTTTTAAATGAATAAGGATGGGGATAATAGTCTTAATAATGCTTCTCAGATTTATCATACCTAATCTCAAGGATTCTGAAAAATAAAATTTTTCTAGTTATTATTTTTCAGTTCTGAATAGCTTGGCCTTAAATGACCGAGGGAACTTATCCTCTTCCTAATAATAATTTCTTTATACACGTGTGAATAACAATGAACATTAGAAGCATAGCCTGGATGCTTTAAATATAAATAATGTAAAAAATAAAACACACATCTTATTTGAACAAGATATGTGTTTTGTTTTTATATGAAAATGCCAAATAGACATTTAATAATTTACAAAATATATTTTTCCTACATCAAAGATCAAAGTTTTATCAATAATATAAAATTCACTTTCTCTTTTTCTATGACACAAGACTTGTTTTACAAGACAAACAAGGAACCTATGTTTCTTTACAAATAAAATAAATGAATTGTCAATTTGATGTTCTTATAGTTTTATTTACATTGAATGCTCAAAAGGACATTTTTGGTAGAGATTTTTATTTTATTATTTGATAACTCTTGCAATAATTAAGCAATTCCATTTTTGACAAGGCACAAAAATCTTCATGATTTGCCTATTTATTTACTCTTGTCTATTTATCTTTAAAATCAGCCAATTTTATATTGGACTCAAATGACATCTCAGTGTTCTTGTAGAAATCATCAGTGTTGTTGTCATGTGGAGGATCACCTTTCATATTTGTATCTCAGTATAGGTTTGCTTCAAGATTACAGATAAGATGAGCAAGTGGGGGAAGAAAATAAAAATATGGCACTTGTCTGATAAAACAGATATATAATATTTTGGCAGCAAGGTATTACTTAAATAAACCGGATTAAATGTTATGGGACTATTTTTGCTTATGATCTTGCTTCCTGGCAAACAATTTAAGGTTTAAATCGTCTAAATAGAACCAGAATTCTTCATTACAGTGCTTTTGGTTTTCAATGACTATTATTGTGTGATAATTTTGGCAAAATAACCATTTGATTTATTTAGTTGTTTATGTTTCTCAGTTTAGATAATGATGTTTTTTTAAATGATATGCATTTATATATTGTTTCGTTTGTTCATGAGCATCTGTATAAACATTGTAGTGAATCTGACTCAGTTCATAATGGTATGAAGATCTTTTTTTTTTAAGCCCGAACAGGCTATTTGGCACATTATGAAATATTGAACTTGACTTGCAACGATGTTTTTTTCTATCCTCACGTGCTCATCTTTCTTATTTTACTATTGTTCCTATATATATTTTTAACCTGCTAAGACAACTTTCTGCCCATACAAATGAAAAAATAAAACACGCATTAGCCTATACTCAATTCTTACATAGGAATTACTTAAGAATGAAACTGATTGGCACCCCTAACTCATTACTTTATTCTTAAGTGAAAATGTACAATTGTATTGAATTAAAGGGGTTTCTTTTTCATTTCTTAATTTTTCTATTTCTCAGAAATCAGTAACTATTTTGAAAAAAAATAAAAATATAATTGTTTTCTTTCACCAATCTTGGCCTCATTTTTTTTTTTAGTTTACTAACACCATTTTGAGTGCACTTCATTGAGAACTCTTGTGATATTTCATTAGTTGTGAGTCTTTTTGGTCACTTACATAATATTCCTCATAAGTTGGCTTTAGTGTTATCTATGGAACTAAGATAATAAAATTCCAGATATGTCTTGCTAATTGAAAACAAAACTGATAAGAAAAATAAGAATACAGGAATAGAACATGTTTTGAAATAGCTTAATCTTGTGAAATTATCTTAAAATGAAACAACAAATATAATGACTTGTTTGTGAGCAGATTCCAACCAATACTTCACCAAGAGAGTTTAAAAGTATTTTAAAAAAAAAAAAAAAAAGAAAAAAAGTATTTTAAGGAAAGAAAAAAAGAAAGGCTATACTGAATCACAGACAAAAGACATTTTTTTCACAAAATCTTTCTTCCATATTTTTTTTCTTGTTAATTTATGCCATAGTATCATCCAAAATAATACTGGAGCCATCATTTCTTTCCTGACTTGAGTTAGTTTTTATAATAAGGAACACTAAAAGTTTTGTTATCTTATAAAACTGTTACAATCACCCCACAAAAAATAGTTGTATGACCTGTGGAACAAATTCAATTTTGTTTTTAGTTGGAAAAGTAGCAACAAAAGAATAACTGAATCATTGCAGGTCTGTAGCATTTGCTGTGGGGTGGGGACATATCTGTTATAGTGGTGTCATTATAAATGCAATTTACTAAATATATATTTTCAGTTTCAAAAAATTATAGCAGTTTTTGTTTATAGAAAAAGATTTTGAAATAAAAAAAAAATATTTTTTTAAAATTAATTCTAATCTACTCAAGCAGGCATATGTCACAGATAGACTATTCTCATTTCCTGGAATGGAGATTACAAGTTAACTTCAAATTACAGTACAATCAATACACTTGGGTAAAATAAAAAGGCTACATGGTTTTGTGAAGGCTTTCAAATTTGGTAGGAAACTTGCTAAGATATCAGATAGCCTTTTAGAGCTGTAATGACTTAATCATTTAAACTGAAAAAATACCAAAATTACCAATACCTGGGCAATGTCAGGTACATCTTCAAGTATAATCATGAAAAGCCATAAGGCTAAAAAAAAGACTTATTTAAACAAACTTTATGTTATAATGCAAGTTACACTTGAGTAAACAATATAAAAACCTAATTAGACAATATCCCTAGTTAGTCATCATATATGATATTAACAATGAAGGGTAGGGAATTTTCATATACATGATAATGACAATTGTTGAAATAGTATAGTTAATATAATTTGTATACATCTATACATAAAACTCTTCTTAATAACATATGTTAAACTTATGTAGGTAGTGTTATATCTATTACATAGACGCTTCAGCCGTCTTCAGGATTTGAAAGATCAGGAACCTTCTTGTCCTAATCGGGAGTTACAGAACTTCGAGCTTAACCCTTTATTTAAGCCACGGGGGTAGCCTGTTCTCATTCTGCTAACCATGGCCGGGTAGAGTGTTGACTACTTATGAATTTTTGGTGATTACTGCCTTTGGGTGGGATTGAAACCTACTCCTTTAGCTGATGCCCACTTTGATCTGCAGATACTCAACACCTTTATATGGATGAAGACAACAGTCCAAATAGTTGTACTAATAATTATCAAGTCTCATCCTAAAGATTCCAAAGAACTAGTGTTATTTCTATGCATCAAAACATAAGATTCTTCATTTTCCTTTTTTTTGTTTCTTTATTGTTAAACCAATGCCTTTATTTGCTTGCTTAGATGTTGATAATGTATTATGAATCAATTATAATACTATTTACAGTTATTGAGCTATTTTTGACTGATGTGCTCTCCAGCATTCTAGCCAAATTTGAAACCTCCTTCAGTTCTCTGATTCAACAAGAAGCAATTCAAGTAAGCGGAAAAGCATTTTGGTAGAAACCTTGTATATTCAATATTGAAAATAAGAAATAGTTCAAGAACTATAAATCATCTTAACATATGTTACCAAACAAACATTATCCTTTTTTTTTTCAAATGATCATGCAACTCACAAGCAATTATTATGCAGTATAGTATTTATACATAACAAATTTAATTTGAAATTCAGAAGTGAATTTGATGAGGAATCACAATATTAACAATTAATCCACATAAATAAAATAAGAGGGTTAATCAAAAGAAACATGCTTGATATAAATATACTTAGCAGTATAAAGAAAAACTTCTAAACCTTAGAGAAAAATATTAAATTGATATTTTAATTAATAAAACTATTCTGAAAAATATACATTAAATGTGGGTTAACGTATGAATCAAGACCATCACTAACATAAGCATTGAATGTTGATTAATATCAAAATGGTCTCCAGAGGTAAATAAAAACAATTGATTCATTCATTTATTTACATTTAACATATACTATTGAACTTAATATTATCTTGATGTTTTATTTTTAGTTTATATCTTAGTTACAATAGGAATTAAAGCAGATAGAATCTCCAACTCAATAGCAAGATTAATCCCAATATTAAAGAATGTGACTATGAACTTGAGCCTAAAAAGTAGTTGATTCAACTATTGAATATCATTCAATAGATTTAACAAATAATTCGATTTATTAACTTGAGGTTTTTCTTTTATTTCTTAAGTCATCTAATTCCTTCCCAATTCAAACTCATACTGAACCATTGAATCCCTAGAAAAATATTGGTGATATAGAGTTGCTTTTTTTCTAAGTACATTGTATCTATACATTCATAGATATACATCTAGAGTGGATTTGAGCCAGAAGTGTTGATACAAAATCTCTCTTATAATAATGACTGTGTATTTCTTTATATTTTCATTTATTTACTAATTTGTATGCATTATGTTATACACAGAAGAGGAAAAATCAAAATGTCTAATTTGGATGGGGAATCAAAACACAGGCTATCAGATTACCTTTATTATTTTTATCTTATAAGCCTGATGCTGTAATGAGCTAAGAGGGCTGTATTTTTGTAAGAGAAATTTTTGTCATAATCTAAGAAATATAATCCATTTTATCTATTGAACATAAAATTTAGGAGTTGACATACCTGTATTTTTCATAATCTATTTCTCGTATTTTAATGACCAATGTGTATTTTATTTATCTTTCTATTTGGATCTATCAGGTTTCGTATTGAACTTTTTAAATGTAAATTTATCTTTTAGTTTTTGGCAATTCAAATTTTATCAATCATATTCATTATGCTAATTTAATTCTTTTATACAAATTTACTATTTTTTATTATTTTGCTAACTTTCTTATGCTATCATTTTTGATGGCACAGGCATTCTAGTATGATATCAATAATAATAATTAATTAAAGATAATAACTAATTAAAGATAATAATAATAATAATAATAATGCTGATAAAATATAAGATATAATGATGTACTCACCTTTCACAAGTCCTTCAGCATCACGACTGAAAACAAATTCTACTTTTCCATTGTCAGGGAACCGTGGATCTATAAAGGTAAGGTGAGAACACAAACATGCATATATTTTCCATTATTCATCTTGAGATATTTAAATTTTAATAGTCTGTCAGCTATCTAATATTATGTTATACATTTTGATGAATAAATATTTATTCCATTTAATGAATTATATATTAAATGAATATATATTTATGAGAGAGAGAGAGAGAGAGAGACAGATAGAGAGAGAGAGAAGGAATGTAAGAAGAAAGAGATTAAGAGGGTGAGTGGAATATCTTTAGAAATTGAATCAATCTTTTTAGATATTTCATCATACATGTGTATATTTATGTTAATTTACTTATAATATATGTATATGTTTGTTTGCTTCTTAATTAATATTTTTAGGTGTTTTTGTTTTTTCTGAACCCAAAAGAAAATGTTATAATAATATTCTCTTAGTGATTTCTGTGTATTTCTTTTTTTTTAATTCATGCTAAGAAACAACTTCAAAATAGCGAAGAAGAGAAGCAACAAATAAACTTTAGAAATGAAAAGACTAGTTAATAGTCATAATATTTATATTTGAAGTAAGCTGACTTGCTTAGCTTGTCTTCATTTAAGGCCCCACATAGTTTGTGGCACCAGAAGGAAGATGGTACCAGTGGGTGTTGGGTTGTGCTGTAGGTGGTGATCTAGTTTTGCTCTCAAAAATGGTGGCTACTGCTGATATTTCTCTTTGAGAATGGTTAGGGGGTGGCGATAGTAAATGTGCTTTAGAAGTTGGTAAAACCTTATCACTAAACAGATAGGTCAAACACTGAAACATTTGTAGATGGCAAAGAGGTGTGAGTAGATGATGTAGCAGTGGAGAGAAGTTAGATCTAGCACGAGGGAAGTAAGTGTTCCAATAATGGTAATGGTTGCTGCATGGTAGAACAGCTGAATGCAGATATGGAAGTGATTATTAATAGGAAATCTGTTTTGAATGTGCAAAATTAGGGGGGGGATTGTTTATAATGATTTACTGTGGGGAATGGGATGTTTAGAGGATGGAAAGAGTCTGATACTAGATTAACTTCACCTGATTTTAACTGAACAACTTTGATTAGGAAAGGGATTAAATTCAGGAATAAGAGACAGAAAAACAATTTAAATAAATGTATACAAAGCAAGTTAAAAAGGTTTTGAAAAAAGTACATAAAAAGAGAGTTAAATTAAATATATTATATTTACTTGGTCAAGCTGAACCCAAGTTAGGAACAAGGCCATTTTTATGTGCCTATTATAACACTGGGCTTTTGTAGTCAGTATTACCCTTCACCTCGATGATTTACTCTCTCAGTTAAGAGTCCCATCTGCCAGAGGCAACTTAAGGTAAAGGCAATGGTTTTGACTGGGCTTTGAATTCATGTAAAATAATTCCGGAGCCGAAGCTTTTATCTATGCTCAACCTTCGCTGCACCTAAAGTTAAAGTGTGTTACACACACACATAATTTAACTAAAAGTTGGAGCATTGGTAAAAGCTTGGGCTCTGGAATTGTAGTACGCTAGTTCAAATCCCAGTCAGAAGCATTGCATTCATCTTTAGCTGCCTCAGGCAGATGGGACTTGTTAACTCTGGAGAGCAGCTCATCTAGGTAAAGGGTAACACCTAATGTAAAAAGCCTGGGTAAGAGCACATAAAAATGGCCTAGTGTCAAACTTGGGTTGGTGCTCACCAAGTAAATATAATATATAATTTAACTCAGGCTGTCTTCTTGATTTTAAGTACGACCACGCCCTTCTTGGTTTCATGTCTTCTTTCATGTTTGTTTTAAATTGAATAGAATGAGTTAAGGGTTATTTTATTATAAATTTTAATTTTATTGTAAAATTTGAATATTTGATTAATAAATTACAGTTCTTTTGAATATTTGATTAAGTTTACATGAATAGCAGTTTTTCTAAGTCTTTTAAGAACAGCAGTTATAAACAATTTTTCACCTATGTCACAGTTGATATGTTGATTTTGTAGACATGATGTTGAACCCTGTTCACTTTTGTGATATAATTGATTGAAAGCAGTGTACTGTGAATGACTATTCTTAAAAGATTCTAAGCCCTTCTGATTGATTAGATGTAAATTCATAATAACCATAACGCCAGACCTAATTTGCTTATTCTTCAAAGAAATACCTACATGTATATAGAAAAAAAAAAATAACAAGATAGTGTGAATAAGTGGGTGGAACTGAAAGTGGCTGAAAGGCAGTGATAAAGGGAAAAAAGGAAAGAAAGGAGAAAAGGTGGGAGTAAAAAAGGAAAGTCAATCTCAATATATAAAATAATAGCATTTTAGTGTGGGTATCTGTCTGTACAACTATTCTACAGCCCAAACCACTGGACCAATCATGACAAAAATGGGCATGGTGATGGTCTCTGACTGCTGAGTGATGCATACTAATTTTCAACATCAGAGGTCATCAAAGTCATGGCCTATAAAGGTCATAGCCTACCAATGAATAATCTCTTACAGGCCAAACCACTTGACCAGACCAATCAAGATCAAAGCTGGTATGATGATGGTCTCTGATTGATGGATAGTGTACATCAATTTTCAAGTTAATGGGCAAAGGTCATGAAGATCATAGCCTATGAATGTATACTCTTCTAAAGCTTAAACCACTGAACTGATTACATCCTAAGAGTAAATACATTTTTGTGCAATTTTGTAGGTTTTTTGTCATTATGGACCCAATAGAAGTATAGAAATCTAAAAGGTACAGACCTAGATGAGAAGAAAGAAAGGCTGTGATGTAAGTGAAGGGAGATAAGAAGTGAAAGAGTGGGGCTAAATTGAAGAAAGAAAAAAACAATGAGTGGAGAGAAAAAAAGTAGGAATAGTTGAAGGGAGAAAGGATAAATAGATAAAAAGAAGGTCAAAACAGATGAAGAAGGTTAAAGGGATAAAGAGAGAAAGGGGGGAACGGATGAAGAGGGAGAAATCAAAGAAATAAAGAGAGAAGGAGAAGTGAATAAAGAGAGAATAAATGAAGACAGAAAAGTCAAAGGGTTAAAGAAAGAAGGGGGAACGAATGAAGAGAGAGAAGGCTAACAGATAGAAAGGCAAATGGATAAAGAAAGAAGGAGGGGTGAACAAAGAAAGAAAAAGGGAAAGGATGAAGAAAGGGGGAATGAATGAAGAGAAGAAGGAAGAATAATTAAAGAGAGAGAAGAAAATGGTTAAATAGAGAAAAAGGGAACAAGTGAAATGAACAAAAATGAGAGAAAAAAAGAAAAGAAAGTAAAAAAAATGAGGGATTTTCAATGTCTTTTAATTAAAATCAATCTTATTATTTAATTCTTGCAGTTAATCAAAACAAATCATGAAACTTTAATTTTATCAACATCAAAAAATTTCATGAACAGCAAAAACAAAATAACTAAAAAAATTTGTTAATAAATATCAACCTCAATTTAATTTGAGTTTTTTAAATTTTAAATTATCAGTTTTTATTTGCTTTTGAAAAAAAAAACTCAGGGGAGTTTGGAATATGAGGCCAAAAAATAAATTAAATAATTCCTTAAAATATATATTTTTTATTTTAATTTTATATTTATACTATATAAATACTCAGAAAGTATACATGAAATCTTAAATGCAACCTCAATTTAATATTTATATGAAAATCCTAATTTAGATAAGTAAAAGAAAGTTAAATGGAATAATTCTCACCATTGCAGGCTTCATCTAATTCTTGTCTGCTGAAAACTAATCCACTTTCTGAAATGGCACAAGTATGGAACTGGCAGCGCCAGATTATCTCTCGTTGGTTGCCTCGTGGTTTCTTGTGATAACATTTGATGAGGACATCACCGCGAAGAGGAATTCCAGGTGAAATAGAAATCCATACTTTTTGCATATTGTCTGTCACAGTGCTGAAAGATAAGATCATGAAGTGTGAAAGTAAATGTTGGGTCTCAGGGCGGTCAACATGGCTTAGTGGATAGACAATTGGACTTTGGAACCATAATAAGCGGTTCGAATCCAAGTTGTTCTGTCTACATTGACCTATCGACTAACCCCCTTCGAAATGGATTAAATAGTGCAACTTCTGTTATCAAAAAAAAACTATGTGTGTATAAAAGTAATGTTTGTTTAAAGTAATTGTTCTCAGCATTAATATGACCTAAAAAGGTTGATATGCCACAAAACAAACGAACAAATGTTGATTCTAGTTGAAATGGGTTTAAGTTATTTAATAAGCAATTTATAATCTTTTTTACTGTTACACCCAGTGGTGCATTGGGCAGCAAATTTGTTTTTTTTGTTTTTTTCGCTATTTCTGTAGGATACTTGTTTTTATGAGAAAGAGTTGTTAGCCCTATGCCCAATCCACAAACTTGAAGACATTTTGGGGGCTTTTGTAATCAGTATTGCCTTTAACTGAGACACTTGCCCAAGTTAATAAGCCCCCATCTGTCTAAGGCAGTTAAAAGTAGTTAGAATGGTTTTGATTGGGATTTGAACTTGCTTAATATGATTCCATAGTCCAATCTTTTACCAATGCTCCATCTCCCTGCCATAATCTCGGTTAACTAAAATTTGTAACCAGATGAAAAGGTCATGCTTTTATGATAATTGGGAAATTGAAAAATCTTTCAGTTTCTTCATTTCTTTATATACAAGGAGAAAACTCACAGACACTGGCATTGATACCATAAATCATGAAAAGAATTCAAGAGTCAATTATTACTATTATCATTATTATTATTATTACTATCATTTCATAGATGAGTCTATTCAAATCACTTATGGATTCATTTTAAGTTCTTGGTTGAAGATAAATAAAAGGTTTAAAACATCATTCAAACAATTCTTATATTGAAATTATTTAGACTTTTTCTCATAACATTTTAGCCATTGCATTTTTTCTGCTTTCCTGTTTTTAAAAAGAGATCAAAATTTAAATCCCCAAAAGATAAATTATTCAAGAAGATAGGCCTATTCTGACTAATTCTCCTATACATGCTTTTAGAACATTTGAAAATCTCTATAAATAAATAACAATTTAATATCTGGATTTGGTAGAATTAAAGAATTAGAGAACATTTAATGCTTTTCAAAGGAAAAACAAAATTCTGACTCACTAAATTCCAGATGTGAACATTGGCTGCATCCCTTGATAGACTTTAATAAATGGGCGACAACCTCCTTTTGTGTCAAAGTTTGGAACCCCATGGATGAGGATATGATGAAGGTAGAGAGTCTCACTGTTGACCGTAATAGCACTTGACAGTAAACCAGTGAAGTAGTGCACATACCTAAATAAGATGAAAAAAAAAATAGAAGAATAACAATATTTAATTTAATTCAGAACTATTGAGATAACATAAAGCAAACAAGTTGACAAAACATTGTTTTATTTTAGAATATTGAATATTGAGAATATAAAAAAATTCTTAAGAATTATCTCCCTTAGATCATTTCAAAAAGAAAACAAAAATTATATGAATATAGATAGATAGATAGA
Organism: Idiosepius hallami; assembly: GCA_034780655.1. Classification (NCBI taxonomy): domain Eukaryota; kingdom Metazoa; phylum Mollusca; class Cephalopoda; family Idiosepiidae; genus Idiosepius; species Idiosepius hallami. The sequence continues at coordinate 335,318 of JAUZSX010000007.1, read as the reverse complement.
TAGATAGATAGATAGATAGATAATAGATGAGATCTAATCATTGGGAAAAACTAAGTTTTAAATTCAGTGTATTGGACCACGTTATATAAGAATCATATTTTAAAAATACATTTTAACTAATTTCTATTCATGAAAATATGTTACAAGTTCATGTCAATCCAAGTTACATAAAAAATAAATAATATAAAATGATGAAGATACATTACCTTCTCTGTGATGGCTGGGGTAGGCCCCCCAGTTTATCATCATAGAAACGCTTCATGGCAAATCTATCTAATGCCTGGTCTTTGCTGTAAAAATACAAATTAATAAATGCAATTGATAAAAGACGTGTTTTCCTCCAGAATTTTTAAATTTTTTTTTTTAAATCACACAACATTCAATTTGTCATAAATAGTTTAGCAATAGCACAAGTTGAATGAATTGAAATGAGGGATAATATATCAGATACAAATTTAAATAATGCATTTTTGAATTTTACAAGCTAAATATTTCAGGCATTCAAAGAAAAGGATTATTATTTAACTAATTTTCATGTTAAACTAAGAAAAAAACCAGATGAGAAAAAAATAATTCTGTTTGCTTTGGGAAAAATATTTTTAAATTTTGTGATGATATTAGAAAAACAATTTAATAAAAATAATTTAATTTTCATTATAATTTTGATTACTATGATTTTATATTTTACAAAATTGTACTGAGTAGATTATATTTATTTCATAATAATGAAAAAATCTGGCAAGAACCAGACAGAGTTAAAATGAAAAGTTCAAATAATCTATATACAAAAATTAAGAATTATAAAAAATCCATATTACGGGTAATAGATGCCTCACCTTGAACAAATATTACAGTAGTTCATGTAGGCAGCAGTGACAACAGCTATTCTTCCTTTGCCACCCTTGCAGTGGACAACCACAACATGTTGAGGATCAGAGTTGAGCCAAGAGTCAATCGACTTACAGATACTACACATGCGTTCAAGGGGTGGGGCCAAATGATCAGGCCAACCAAAATCTACAACCTAAAGAATAAACAAAAAAAAATAGATGGTCATAAATAATGGAACAAAAAAAAGACATATAATAAGAGTTTGATTCAAAGTTATGTTGCAGCTCTACATTTCATGATGAACATTTTAAAGTTCCTAAACTTGATCAAAAATACAGTAAGGTTTATGTGTTAAGATTTTAACAATAAAAGATAAAGACTATATTCAAAAGAATTAAAATGATACAAACTATCAAGATTGAAGTAAAAAAAAAATCCTGTATCTGTTATTACGTAACTTCATAGAAATAATGGCTTTACTAATCAACATGTCATTTTGGGTTTTTGGAAATTGTTCACATCTAGTATTAACTGTGTCAATTTAAGTAACCAGTAGAGATTTTAGAATTTGATAGTTAGTGATACTTTTAATTCTTAAGAAAAGTTACCAAGAGTATACTCCCTTGTACATTAATAAATACATACACTTAAGCTTGTGCACAGAAACAAACACAAACTTACTTGTGGGTTGATTTTTATCAAGTCTTCCCTCTTCTCTGAAATGTTGATTACCTGTACGTAAATATTAAAAAAATGAAGTTGTTACATTTCTTTATTTCAAATTTAATAAAGTAAGTAAATTATTTAAAAAGTAACAATGAAGTAGATTTATTTTTAAGAACTTGAATAGGTAAAACTCACTTTTAGAAAAAAACAATATAAGAATAAACAAAAAAAAAAAAAGGATTTAGAGGCTTTATGAGACTGGGAGGATAACAAATGGAAATTTTGGTCCCAATTGTTGATTTTGTCTGCTTGTCTCTCTTTATACACACACATGGAAGATGTAGATACAAAATTGTAATTGTGACAAAGAAACTCAACTAGCAAATACATCACAAATCATTTTGTTTAAAGGAAACCAAAAGCATTTGATAATCATCCAAGAATTCCCTTTTATGTAAAGCAGGTAAAATTTTGCCCAATTTGATGTGCATAACAGCCAGCAATTTTGAAAGGGAAATACGATACAAATTTATAGATAAATTAATATAAAGATTAATATTTACCAAATAGTTGTCACCATGTTTAGTTTTCAACATATTAGCAACTTCCTTAAGAGTGTAGCAGTAAAGATCATCATGACCATCAGCTGGAAAGGATATGGCTGAAATAATAAGGAAAAAGAATACAAAAAAAAATTAAAATATATATATAAATTTCCAAATAGAAAAATAATTATTAAAGTATAACAAAAGAGAAAAAAATTGTAAAAAAAAAATGGAAAGAATGAAAAAAATAGAAAGGAAGAAAAATTAAAAAAAAGAAAAAAAAATTGATAATAAAAAATGAAGAAAGCCAAAGAGTTCATTGAGTGAAACATTGTAAAAAAATAATTTAGATGAGAATAGAATTTCAGATTGTTCAAATAACGATATAAACCAACTTAAAAATTTGGTTGAATTTAATGGAATACATTATTGCTATTATCAATCTAATTCAATATTATCATTCAACAACTACTTAATTTTATTTTCATTTTTTGGATGAAGATCTTTGGTCAGAGAGCTATGTGAAATAAAATAATATATAAATGATTTGGATATGTAATGTACTGAAAATTACATCTTATGAAATACCAACCATGTTGCCTTAGGTGGAGCATTGGTAAAAGCTTGGGCTATGAAATCATATTACGCGAGTTCAAATCCCAGTCAAAACCATTACATTCACCCTTAGCTGTCTCGGGCAGATGGGGCTCATTAACTCGGGAGAGCTGCTCATTTAGGTGAAGGGTAACACCGAATATAAAAAGCCCAGGTAAGAGCACGTAAAAATGACCTTGTGCTAAACTTGGGTTGGTGCTCACCAAGTAAATATAATATGTTGCCTTAGGGAGCTTAAGGCACAATGAGGTTAATGAAATTAGCTTGATTGGACAGCACTTCAAAAAAAGTATAAATTATCAAGAATCATTTTTAGGATTCTGATTGCAGATGCATGTTCTTTGAAAATTTGGTTTAAAATGGGGTTTAATTTTTAATTCTTCTTTTCATGATCTCTTTCTTTTGGGTTTTTTCTTCTTTTCTAACAAAACTTTTTTTTTTAATTTTTAGCAGGAATAAAATTTAGCAGGAAACTATGAACATTTTATTAATATAAACAATAACAAAGATGAATTAAAGAAAAGAAAAGGATTTTAAAATAACAAAGTAAGATGCACAAAGGCAACCCTGACGATGGGCAATGGAGACCGAAAACGTTCGGTAAACTGGGGGATTTTATAAGAACTCTCGACCCCACTACAAAGAATCTTGTACGAAAACAAGAAAAACCCAAAGATAGATCATAAAAAGAAAAATTAAGATCATCTTCAATGAAACATGCATGAATATATATATATATATATATATATAT
>JAUZSX010000007.1:320698-331810 GCA_034780655.1 Idiosepius hallami | reverse complement strand
AATACTTCTATTATATATATATATATATATATATATATATATATATATATTTGAATAAATATTTGTAGGTACAAAATTTATATAATGTTTTGAATAATAGAAATAAATCAAACCTTGAGGCCCTTTCAACTAACCTCTCATCAGGAGAAAAATCGTAGGTAAGAAAACTGTAGCGGCAAAAAAAGAAATTGAAAAGGTCAGTGGGGGGAAAATACACCACAATAACACAATAAAAGGTGTATAAAGTTGCAATTAAAACAAAAGGGGGGCACATGTAAAATTTAATTAATCGAGGAAACGGGAATAAAATAATTAATTTTACAGCGCAACATTTACACAGGTTTATACATTTACACATAGGTTTGATTTTATTTCCTCTAATAGGCATAGTAAGAACTCAGGGATTTTACTGCTTATAACAAAGATTTTGTGTGGATATGCTTTTATCCTTTGGTTATCTAAATGTTTCTAAGTATTTCTTCTGCTTGTTTTTTGTTGTTTATTTTGACTAGCACTGTTCCATTTTTTAGTTTTTGGTGATTGACCAATCAATTGATTTAATTGGGTCTATCCAATCCAAGCTCAAGTTGGGGTCAAAGTGGTTTGTTGTTGTATTGTATCCTTTTTATGTCCAGAATCAGTTCACCACCAGGATCTGATCTTTAAACATTACAAGTCACCATTCATTGTCAACATGTAGGGACAAGTAGGGGCTTTTACTTTGTGCAGGAAGGCAATTAGAGTACTTTGATATCCCACAGACAGGACAATTTTTCAGGAGAAAAAGTAATAAATCCTAAATCTCAGGTAATAAGATCACTAACATCTATAACCAGCTTACATATACAATACCTTCTTTCTCCATCTTTTACTTATATTATCATTGAACATAAGTAAAACCCAAAAAATTCAATTATACTTTTGTGTTTTGCTTTTTTTACAACTTGTGTTTTCAGATTTTAATTATCTATTTATTTTACTTTTTCATTAAATTAAAATAAAAATAATGTCAACTTGTTACAAGAAGGCAAGAACATATGCCTTGAAAAATTAAGCAAAATATAATCTGAAAAAATAAGATACAAGTTAGAAAACAAGTCCTTGTAGGATATAAAAACTGTTAATGTTTTTTTTAACCTAAAATCAAAATTTATCAATTACCAATATTCTAATCATGGAATCAAATAGCAGTAAAGATATTGTTTCTTGAAAGAAATAGACTTTTGAGATACCAACTTCCTTTCATTTAACATGATTTGTAAGAGAAACAGAATAGAATAAAGTTGGCAACAGAATTGCCAATTCTACAGATGACAGGAAAGTCTTGTATCTTGTGTAGGTGGAATAATTCCTGAAATTCCAATCTAAATAGAGATTGTTTACCATAAATAGTCTTAAGGAAAACAAGAATTTAATAACTTTTCTGGTTTAAACTTAGTCATTCAGGATCTTCCACACAAAATAATTGATGGCTATTTGGATTATTTTTCTAAATGTGAACTTTTTTTTATAACATGTTCACATTAGGTTACTTTCTTTAATGGCATGTCAACATTTATGTTCATTTAATGCTCTGATTCATTTTCTAAAATGAATTGTTTCTTTTATTGTTTGTAAACATTTTCTAAGGAAGAAACTATTTAGTCTATTGTTGGGGGAGGATAAGAAACGGCATACTTTCTTAAATGATATTATTAAAGATGTCTGAATTCCTAGCTTTTTCCTCTTGACCAACACAAACTTCTTTCAGATAAGAAACTGAAGAATATTTTATATATCACTTTAACCTACTCAACCTGTGGTGTCTTCCTTCTCCAGGTGGGCGGGTCGACTCAGCCTGAACTAAACTTAGGAGATTGACTATAAGTTCCCTGAGCATCCACAAATTATCTGACAAATCTATTGGTTCATTCCTGCTTCCTGCCCAAGTGATGATTATTTTGAATCAAAAAGCAAAAATTTTGTCTGCCTTTTTACGATCAACTAAAGATGGAGACACAGCTTAAAAATCTGTGCTAAGAAATTTAGAATTCACCAAAAAGAAAAAGAAATTCTATCTGCAAAAAGTTGAACAAACAACTGTGAATTGACTTGATTGTTGATATCTTTTAAACAGACAATAAGAATGGCAGAAAAAAGTTACAAAAAAGAATTTTATATAGAAGAATTCATACACTAGATTTGAAAGAGAGATAGACAGAGAGAGAGTGCAACTTATTGTTAATTTATCTCAAAAAGATATACAAGAGTAATAATTTCAATGTAAGAGATTTTTGCACAGATTTAGAAATTATGTCAGCGATGTTTTGGTCCTTCTCTTAACACATATACCTAGACCAATTACCTGATCCAGGTGTTTACAGCTGCTTATCTCAAAAGTGGGCTAAACAACCTTTTCTTAACTCATGACCCTTACCCTAATCAAAACTCCTAGACTTCCTTTTTCCTAAATGACAGGAATTCTATTGGTTATCTCCTTATTTGGATATTTCCTTCCTTCAGCCACACACAATCCCATCCTCCAATTGGGTTCAAAGTTGGCAATCCCTAATTTCACAAATGCAACTTGACTAACCCTGCATGGCAATTTCTCGGTCAGAAGTTTTTGTCTCTGAAAATCTCTGTTAATTGTTTAAAATTTAATATCAGATGTTTTGGCTTGTGTCAAATTACTTTTTGTTTTAAATGCTATTATCAGTTTGACCTTTGCTCTTCTGACCATATTTAGGATCCATCATAACTGTTTTTTCTTAGCATGTAATTAATCTAAATGTTAACTCCAAAGCTCTTCTACTCTATTCAGATAAAATTATTTTAATCGTTTCATGTTGTAATAAATATAAACTCAATTGTTAAAACATTTCTTGTCACAGGCACAAATGATCTTTTCTTCCTACAACTTATTCCTTAATAAAATACAAATTATAAAACAAAATCTCTGGCTAAACTCATCCATTTCTTTACCTTTTGAAATTCAAAATGAGACGAACTAAATTTAGAATTATTCTAGCCAAAACTAAAATGGTATCTTTTTTAAAAAATACAATAAATTTTAAAATTGTAAACAAAGTATATTTAAAAAAAATAATTTCAATTCATTTTTTAATAAATCAATTAATTCTTTCTTAAGTGTACTTTTTTTATAACTCTGAATTTATTTTATTTAAAAGAAATATATACACACACACACGCACACACACAGGGCCTTTGAGATTTACAAAATAAATCACTCAATTGAAATTAAAAAACAAACTTACTCATCTCACAAATCATTAAACTTGTCTGACTCAATTTTCAGTCAATGATTAAAACAAATCTATGCATTTTCATGTATACATATCTGATAGGTGGTATCAAGTAAAAGTTTTTAGATCTAACAGAAAAAAAATCTGTTGAAATTGATGGTAGTTTATTAATTTAACAAATGTTATATATTCACAGAAAAATGAAGAAAGTGGTTTAAATAATTTGCATATATTTGTAGGCAACGCAATGTTATAGATGAACTTATAAATCTACAATGGCCGACTTTTGGGTGATAAAACAAACTTTTTTCTCTATTTTATTTATCTTTTTGAAAAGATACTTTTCATTGCAGTTTTTGATTGATTGCTAAGTGACAAGTGGAATAACTTTAATTGACCAAATAAATTTGTACATGACAAGATTGACCAGGTGTCTGAAATCAAATAGGTTGGGTGCACACACACACATACATGTATTTACATGCACACAATATTCCATTCATGAATGCATATACACATGTATGCAAATGGTTTACACACATATTCATACATAATATATATTCATCAATAAAACCTTTTCTACAAACACATACATGATTACTCATACACAAAATCAAACACATATACATGCATACATTTTTCTCAAATACATGTATACTAATTACTGCACTCACACTGACCTGCAAACATTATAACACACATGTATACAAAATGATTTAACTGACTTTTCATCACCTCACGCTTCATCACCCGACTATTAATCACAGAAATATAATCACTAGACTTTTAATCACATTGTTTTTTTTTATCATCTGAACACTTAATCACCCCAAAGAAAAAAATTATTTATTTATGTAATAATGTTCTTTATGAAATTATGTTTTTATTATGTTAAATTTTTGAGACCTTTGACAATTTTGGGGTTATTTGGGAAAATGGGTACATACATATTATGAAGAATCATCATCCTAAAGAATTTGAAAAAAATGAACAAATAATCTGGTGAAAAAACATTTTTTTAGAGTAAATATGTTCAGTATAAAACCATTGAAATGCTTTAAGAAATCCCCAAGTGATTAAGCATCCAAGGGATAAAAAAAAAATATGTGATTAAAAGTCTAATGATTAATATTCTGTGATTAGTAGTCAGGTGATCAAATGTTGAGTGATGAAAAGTCCATATACCATACAAAATAATAGACACTGATATCCAGACAACATTTTTCATAAATACATATATGCTAATATACACACATTTTGAAACAAGCGCAGACACTCACAAATATAACACACACTCCTACATTAATATTGTTGTGTATACTTTTTGACATATTCACAAAGACAATATGAAAGCTTATTAAATCTTGATGAATTTCTAAATATTTCTTACTATAAAGTTTTTTTGCGTACAGATTTTGTTGAAAAATGTATTAAAATACAAGAGTTGTTCTAAAAGTAATGCCTCCATTTTTTATATTCTGTCCAAATGGATCAGAGTGGATTGCAAATTGCATTGTTATGATGGCTGAATTTATGGATTCATGACCTAAAAGTTTCTTCTTTCTGTTTCAGATATTGGCAGTGCCAGACTAAAAAAAAACCCAGGCAGAAAAATTGAACCGATCAACATCCACCGACGCCTGTTAAACATTTATGAAGCCAATGTAGGTGGTGTCAGCACATTTAAGAAAAGAGTTTGCTGATTTCAGAATGGCAATAGAGATGTGAGTAACAAAGTATGCTCTAGATGTTTAAATGGACTGCTTTGTTCATCGCTGGCAATTGTGAATTAAGAATGGTTGTAACAATGTAGATAAATAAATTCTGAAGTACAAAAGGTCACTTGTTTAATGGTACCAATACTGTCTTTAATTAAAAAAAAAAGATTTAAAAAGTGATATCATTACTTTTGGAATAACCCTCATGTTTTATTAATAATTGATGTACTGTTACAGTATAATCATGATATTTTGGACAAATTTTCTTTATTTGAGATTTGAAGTGATATTTATTAATGATCCATACCAGCAATAACAATAAAACATCATTAATTTCCTTTTTACTCATTGTTGTTAGAATTTTTTTTTAAATTAAACCAGAATAATGTCAGTGTAAGGGAAACAACTCATACTTATTTTAATTTCATTTGGTTTATTTCACTTCTCTTGATTTGTATAGGCACTCCTTTATTATGCAAATAATTTCATATGAAAATTAGCTGTATTTATTTACTTCATAAAACAGGAGATATGTGTTAAGATTAAACAAGTGATTATTTTGAGAGCAATAAAAATAAAACTGTGGAACTGATTGTAACATATATTGAATTTGATTACAAAACAAACAAAAACCTTTGAGTTTTTTTTTCTCCAATTAACTTTAATGAATCTCAACACAATATTTCTTGAAAGGAGCAGTTAAAAAACTGTTTAAATCTCTTTTTTAGTATCATCATCTAAGCACTCATTCTTACCCTTAAAAAATATTTTCGCCATTTCCTCACGGAAATTAAAAATTTCAGGCATATTTTACTTATTCTTTATAAGTTTTTTTAACCTCTTGGATAGAGTACTTAAAATTACTTTGTTTTTTTTTTATTTAGAAAGTATATTGAAAGATAAATAGAGATTGATTGAAATAGACTTTATTCTGTGGAATATTGAATATTCTTGTTAGAATAAATAAATCAAAATAAAATACTTAAAATAATCTTGATTATTGCATTTAAATCTAATTTTTATGGTAAGAACAAATCTGGTGAAAACTAATTTTAAAATTAAAACAAATAATCAACTTTGTTTGCCAATCACCAGAAAAGAACACAAAATGACTTAGAAAACATTCATCAAATCTTTTTAACAAATTAAATCATTTGACATTTGAATTACTTTTAAAAAACCATCTCACAAAAAAAGTTCAATTCAAAAGATTTAGATGTAAAATACTGATAATGGTGTTCATTGGAAGAGAAAGGCACTGGCATTTTCGTCCAGTGATGAAGGGGGCAGTAGTAAAAAACAAATTTGAAAGCCACTGGTTTAGATGAATTCAAAAACACTTCAGGAAACAAAGTAAATAAAATAAAAAAGATAGATTAGAAGGCTTGAAACAAATAAATGAATGAAACAAAAGATGTTTCTGATGTTCATTAATTAAAATTCCTTAACAAGTCTTCTAGACTATTCTTTTTACCTCATACAAAATATTCCAAAGGCATTTCCAATCCAACTAAAATCAAAATATGGCTTTGGCTTTTTTAGTTAAACAATGCATCAACTTTTCTAAAATTTGAATCCTCAAACCATTTTTTGAAATAAAAGTTTTTTGGTACATCTATTTTTTGGACTATTGTCCTCATCCTTATCATTGTTATATTCATAACATTTTGGCCATTTGACAAAAAATGAGCAGTTTATCCAGTGGAGTGAATAAGGGTTAAATTTAATGTTCTGCGAGGATTCCTTATTACAACATAAAGTTTCCGGGTTTGATCCCCCAAAAAAGGCCAAAGAGTTCATTAATAGAAATGATGTGAAGCTAACAATGATAAGGGTGAGAACAACAGTCCAAAAAATAGATGTACAAATAATCAAGCTTCATCTCAAATATTCCAAACAATTAAATGTTTTTCTGTTTAGAGAAGACTTTTAGGTAAACAGTAATTGTTTTATTGAAATACCGCCGGAAATGAACAAAGTATGTTACTTTTCCCACAGGTAATAATAATAGTCAGAAAGTTGATTATATTGACTGTTTGAACTTGTGTTATACGATTCCAAAGTCCTAGCCATTCTTGTATATTATAAATAGGAGCAATTATGCGCTCAATAATCTAAGACATGTAAATAATGTAAGATATAATGCTTAATTTCATATATACATATAAATATGTGATATAACTACCAAGATAACGATAGCTGCTTAAAATTTGTAAATGATTTAAAAAACAAAGTCTGAACTTTTTACTTAATTCCTTTTTTTTATAAATAAAAAAGATATATAGTCTGCATGCATATGATATATACTCAGTTGAGCATTAAACTAAGTAAGGCACAGAGAATTAACAAGCCTCATTTGCCCAAGGCAGCTGAAAGTGAATGAAGCAGTCCTCACTGGGATTTGAACTCATATAATATATTTCCAGAATCCAAGCTTCCACTGCTCCACTTCTCTGCCTATGTTTGCATGCATATATAGGCTCAATGACGTACAGAAAGAGAGAGATAAGATTATAAGAATACATTTTTTTCAAGTAGAAAGTATTGATAGAAAAAGCAAATATACATAGACGAAATCATGAAGATCTTATATTTATTACCATGCTTAGAAAAAGAGTGACAGACTTGCAAATGTGAAAAGAACCAAAGTAAATGAGATTTTTTAAAGCTTACTTCATTAATAGTTGATATTAGGCTAAAATCTAAGTAGTCTATGATTGACAAAGGATTTAATAAAACACATAACTTACACCAGTAGATTAAATAATGAGTTCAGAGTTCCCTGTGTTTCTCACCTTTTACATGAAGGTGTGAGGCTGAAACATGTATTTAACAATGAAGAGGAGGACAATAGTCAAAATACTCTAAATAATACAAATAGATTATTTCATTTAAAAGTCAGTGATGTGTTTGTACATTGTGAAATATTTTTAATGATATTTTTAATGAAGTTAAGAATGTAAAAATTTTAAAATCTAAATTCATTTTTTTTTATTCATTTTCTTATATTTTTGAGTAATAAAATACATTTCACTTGGTTTCTTAATATTTATGTAAAATAATTAAATATTCCAAAACCAAATTTCTATTTATTAAAAGCAATTATTCATTCAAATCTTAAAAGAAATTGGCCAAATAAAAATGTTATTAAAAGCAAAAATATTAATGACAAATAATAATTAATTATTTTTTAGAATAAAAGTGACTTTTTTAGAAGTGATTATTATTAGTTTTAATAGCAAAAATATAGAAAGGATTTTATTTGAAAAGTTAATTTGATTTTATATTAATGATGATTTAAATGAAGATAATAATAATGATCTTATTATTTGAATAATGAAGTGATATGATAATAGCTATATTTAAGGTGTATTTGTAACAATAGTATTGATCAAGATATTGAATAATTATGTTATGGATTGTAAGATAATATTACTAGTATCATATTAAAAATGATTCAACAAGTGGAGATATTATGAAATATTAATAAACATATTGAATAATACCATGAAAATAATAATTGAAGTATTCCAAACTTTATAATTATAAAAGCAATTGGATTAATAATGATTATAAGAGGAAGAAATAAGAATGGGCTTCTATACTGCCTGTGTGTGTAAGCATTAGTGAACCCAAAGAACCAATTGAGTGAGTGTATACCCAAGTACAAAAGACTTACCAAGAAGAAATCAGAGCGTATATGAGAGTAAAAGCATTTCTCCAGCCATAATAGTAACAATGGTTTGGACATCTTACCTTTTTGCCATTAACTTTAATGGTAATTTCCGTGCTTTTATTCTGCAACATTTTGCTATTCAGTCAAATTCAACTGACCAATGTGCCTACAACAAGGACATGAGTTGTTATAGCTTTTAAGAAAATGTTAATTATGAAAAAATAATAATAAAACAATGATTTTTCTTCTTATATTTAACATGGTAGCTCCAAAAACAAAGATGGCAATAATCTGGAATGTCCTTAAAACAAGGACTTATTTCCTTTCTTCTTGGTTCCAACTTCCTTCAACAAACCAAAAAATTTCATCTTGACTCCCTCTTTAACAGTCACCACCCTCACTTGAATAAATGACGCATTAGAAAAAGCTAGAGGAAAACTCCAACCTACAAGTAGAGCATACTTATATGTTTTTCTTTTTGCAAAAAAAAAAAAATAAAAAAAGAAAGAAACCAAAAAATCAGAATCTAAAAATAAAAACTGAAAAGTGTTTTTAATAACCTAAGCCCCAACATTTACAAATAACCCTGAATAGTAACCTTTTTTAGAATAACACCCCAAAAGATTCAATCAACAAAAGGAATAGAAAAATATTAGATATAAATATTTCTCAGGTTTATACTCTACTGAGGCTTACCAGTCTTATTGATCAACAAAATACCATACTTTAGTCCTGATCTAAATCTAAAACCACAAACAAGATTTGAGTTACAATTTTAAAAATAAAATTAATAGAGCCAACTACAAAATACTTTTTTTGTTTATTAGCTAGATATTTCTTTTCATTTATCAAAAAATATAATTTTGAGGCAATTTTAGTGCCCACTTAAGCTTGACAGCCTAGTTTGCCAAATAATAGATCCGGCTCAGTTCATTCATAATAAATATAAGCTCATTTAAATATTTTTGAAATATCTTTTTTTATTGAAATGAGATGACTTTGAAAACAAGCTGTTATAATTGGTTGTTTATTAAACATTTAAAATGCACATTGGAAGAAAAAGTAGTTAAAGTAACTTTAATATGAAACCTTTCTAATAAAAGAGTTCTTTTTTTTATGTTAGCACAATTATCCTCCTTGAAATGAGGAATGCTGAGAATCAACTAAGCAGATCAAGTCCCAAAAATTAATGACACTATGATAAAATGTCAATGAATAAAATCAACCACTCAGATTCACCTCATTAAAGTTGTTCAAATTAGGTTAGGTCTAATTATGATATTCCACACTTTGGTAAACAGCATTTAAAAAGAAATTCTTTTGCAAACTGTTCACAAAGCTTAAATGAATCCACCCCATCACCAAGCAGCAGGAAAGTTTATAGATCAGTGGTAAGTGCTTGTCCCTTGAAATTGTGAATTGCAAGTTCAAATCTAGACAGAGGTTGGACCATTAAAATGAATGACCTTTTGTGTTCAAGAATTTATTTTTCTACAAAGCACCATTTTTAATGCACTTTTGCCAGTGATGAACAAAAACCATCAATTTTTGTGTCTTTGGGGCACACTTTGTCATTCACATCTCTGTTGCTACTTTGGACTGACAAACTCATCACTTAACTGGGCTGACATTAATTGCATTGGCTTTGGAAATGTTCAACTAGTGCTGGTGGATGTTGATTAGTTCAATTTTTTTTGTGCATACAGAGATGCATGGAAGATGCATCTCTACTCCTGATGACCATCCATGATAAGAGTTGCTTTCTTACAGTCTCATGCCATCAATATCTTTAATGAAGAGATGAAGCTTTCAGGTCAAAGATAAGGTTCAGTCATGATAATGCAATTTGCAATCCCCTCTGATCCATTTGGGTGGAATAAAAACATAAGAGGCATTACTTTTGGAATGACCCTTGTAATACAATGATTGTTTTTCTAATAAATTATTAGCAAAATGAATAAAATTAGTTTAATAGTTCTTCTCATCTAATGACTATAAAGTCTGATAGGCTATGAAATAAAAATAACCATTTCCACCTAAATTACTCTCTTATCCACTAGTAATTTCTATTGTATATAATGTAATAAGTCCCTGTCTCTACTTATAATGCAGTAATTCTTTACAGATTTAAAATATGTAAACATAAGTTCATATATTTTTTCCCATCTGCATGCCTTGTGCTAATTGATTAACTTCTTCTCCATTTGTCTGATAGCTTTTTTCAAATTCATTAATTCACAAAGGATTAATAATAATTTGATATCCTTAACTTGAAAATAAATTTAGCTCAATAATTTTCTCATAGTGCACACATAAAACTGATAGGTTCAATGCTAATATACATACTTTAAAATTAAAATAAATAAAAATGTTTTTATTTAATTAATGAATGAGTTCAATATTTTTTGGTACCCCGATTTTTAATGAGGGGAACCTATGTTTCGAGGCCTGTTCGTTCGTTCGTTCGTTCGTT
>JAUZSX010000007.1:275292-305307 GCA_034780655.1 Idiosepius hallami | reverse complement strand
TATATATTTCTCTCTGTATAATAAAAATAATTCAAATCCCAGTCAAAACCATTGCATTCACCTTAAAAATGGCCTTGTGCCAAACTTGGTTGGTGCTGTTCACCAAGTATATGTATTAAGCTTCAAAACTTAAATAAAAAGCATATTTTGAGTTGTAAATGACATTTAAGGCAACTTTGATTGTTGAATATCAAAAATACTACTTTTAAAAGTAAGATCCAAGAGCAAGGCTCTTAGTTTGATTTTAATGAATTGGATTTATTCAGAGGTGCATTTGCAGAACTAATTAAAAAACTATTCTAGTTTATTAGTGAATTGAGAATTTGACTGAGAATGATGCTAATCATATTGAAGCTATGAGTCTTCTAAATCTTTGAGTTAACAAAAAAAACATTATTGTCCTGGACCCGTGTACATTGGATGAAATTATTTATATAAAATCCTACTAAAAAAAAAGATTTTAATTAAAAAAAAAATGATGGCAATTACAACAGTGCATTAATTCATTAAAAAGAAGGAAGTTACTTTACTGTAAAAGTAATTAAAACAAACCAAAAAAGTAGCTTTTCGAAAATTCATTCATGCTATTTTCCCCATAGCTAGGAATGTGGTCCTGAGCTTTTGTAATCAATGTTGCCTTTCACCTAGATAATAACTCTCCAAAGTTAACGAGCCCGATCTGCCCAAGGCAGCCAAAGGTAGAGGCATGGATTTTTTTTTGATCCCAGGATTACATTAATTGTAATTTCTGCAAAAACATAAAATCTAATGTTATCAAGCAAAACAAGACTTGAGATCAAACTAATATTGGGGAAAAATAAATATGGTTCAATAAACATCATGCTAAAGACATAACATCCATCAGATTTTGGTAGGCGTAATGATAAAAAGAACTGACCAGCTCTTTCCTGTTTATAGATTTTTCCTAAGCCCAGCATTCTCTCCACTTGAGGAAGATGAAAGAGATATCAGTTCCACATAGAGAATCATTTAACATGATGATATTCTACCAGAACAACTGCTTGATGGATCTATCATCCAATACTCAAGTTACTACTTACCACTTATATATTATGTTTCAAATACTTAGTAACTTCGGGAGGTCTACTTGGCCTAGTGGGTAGGTAGCCGGACTTGAGAATTGTAATATGTGAGTTTGACTCATATCTCCAGCCGTTGTGGATCTCCATGCCATTGGATCCAGGCCTTCCTCTGTCAAGATACCGTGTGGTGGCTGCATCAGTCTCTCCACGTTAAAAGACACCACGTGCAGGCGTCCTCCCGAAAGCTCATCTGAGGACCCACAGGGACTAAGATGAAGGAGAGTTATACTCGTCTACAAGTGACTGCCAATGATGATAGTGATGTACATATAAATTATTATGTAGTTAGAATTCCTGTAGTTGTCTATTAGATAATTTCTCTGGAAAATTATTTTAAAATTAAGCAAAAATAAATTCCAGACATTTATATTTTTTTTAACTTGCACTGATGCAGAAAAATGACTGAATGAAAATTATATTGCAAGATTAAGAATGGATAAAATAGCAAAGATATTTACAGAAAAATAACTTTTAAAATGGTTCATGGGAATTAATCTTTTTATGTTTCTTGTATAAACTATTAAAGAACATTCAATAATGACTTGGTGTCTCTACAATTGAATATCAAGCAATCTTTTTAATTTTTAAAAATTGAAGTTTTAAACATAAACAAATAATTGAAAATTTTAATTTTTTCATATCTCCATTATGATTGGTCATCCTCTGTATTCAATGATGACCACTGTACTATCAACTAGTCTTCTGTCTCTGTTTATTTGATGAGAGAGGGAAAGGTGACAAGAAGGCCCTTTGCTGTGGATATTGTTTAGGATAGTCATAGCAGCACAACAGCCACCCACACTCATTTGGCCTACAATGCTTTCACCACAGCGCATAGATATATGGGACAGACGGTTTCCATGAAACAAAGTGCAACTTGTAGGTGGCAAAGTGGAGCCTTGATAATAGGCTGAACTATGGAATTTTATCATGCCAGAACGAATCCCAGTCAAAACCTTGGGCAGATAGGGCTCATTAACTCAGGAGACTAATTCGTCCAGGTGAAGGGCAACACTATTACAAAAGCCCAGGGAAAGATATGCCTGTCGGGTTGGTGATAAGGTGGGTCTTGATGAATCAAGAACCCAGCAGCTCGATGGAAAATCTTCTTTATGATAATTTGCATTCATAGATATATATATTTATACTTAAAATAACTATGTTTAACCCCAACGTTTTGGCTACTTACACATTGCAGAACATAAAATGTTTGAATACATTAGAATAAAACAATCTTTTAATTTGTTTTGTGAAAGAAACTTTAATTTTTAAATAATGAAGCAAAATCTTAAAATTGTTGAATTATATTGTATTAGTTTTTTTTTGTTGGAACTATATGTACTTGTATGAGAAAAAAATGGTAATTTTTTTTTAGCCTGTTTGAAAAAACCAATGTCTGCCGGCTCTCAGAAGAGCATTCTCATAATACTTCTCCCGAATTGAAAGAGAGAAGGCTTGGGTTATTGTCCAGTACTTGAGACTCTATCTAGAGGTAAATGCTGACAGGGAAGAAGTTAGACAATCAGGTGCAGCAATGAACCATTAGAGCTATAAGTCAATGACCTTGTGGCATTATTTGTTAAACGTGCCACTAAATTGCATAATGTTTCTCTACCTGAGTTGAGACCTGTCAATCAGACATGGGCAGCGTAGAGATACATTATTCATTTTTCTTACCCATGATTCCCTTTGTTAGGACATCTTTTGGCCTCTTTCCAGTGCTAGATAATATGTAGTGAAGACGCATAATTTTGCTCTCCTGCTAGCAGCAATAATTTAACCTTAGCTAATTTTAGGGGATTTTTTGCCTGTTACTTAAAATAACTACTTACAAAATACAAAATTACTATGTAAAATTATGTAAATAAAGTTTAGTTAGATTTTTTTTAGATATAAATATTAAATCTGTGTTGCGTCTTCATTTTAATTTCCCCCTGAGAAAAAGTCTACATATTCATAACGAGAGATCAATCCCAAGAAATCATCCTCAGTGAATGAAGAAACAGCCAAGCCATTCTCAGGTAATTTCTTTATCTTGTTGAAAGACTTATCCCTGTAACACGGTGGTTGGTCAAACCGGTTGTATGTGTTATAACCTCATTCAGTTTGACACAAGTTGGCAGTGGAGGATATTGCAAAGACTTTGAGCTTATCTCTTGGTAAAGCACACAAAAATATCCATAACCTTGACTACTCAAAAGGTCAGCTTCCAGTTGGGGCCAAAGACACTTACTGCAGAGTACAAACAGAGGGGGGGTTGAGTTGTCCCAGCTGGGAAGTGCTCCTACATCAAATCCTGCCCCCTTGGATTTTCACCTGTTTGGTCCCTTAAAATTGTTCCTGAGAAGCACATAATTTGAAAGTTATGAAGAAGTCAAAATGGTTGCAATGCAAGTATCTTGCTGAGACATCAGTCCAAATATTTTTACTCTGATGGAATATGGAAGCACAAATTGGAAAAGTATGTGATAGTCTTGAGAGACTATATTGAGAAAGATAAATTAACTTCAATCTGTATTAGAAGTCCTTATACTGAAAAATTCACATTATGTATTGAATGACTTTCATATATTTTAGTCTAATTTGACTCGAAATATGAATTCTTATGATTGATACATTGAAAGAATAACAATAAGAATAATTTTTTTGTCAAAATTCATAAAGATTAATAATGTACAAAAGAATATAGATTCATTTTATCATACAGAAATGTTACTGTTATTCTTCTTAATACATATATGTTTGTTCTCTGCAGTAAGCGTCTTTGGCCCCCACTGGAAGCTGACCTTTGAGTAGCCAAGGTTATCATGGACATTTTTGTGTGCTGTTCCAACAGATAATCTCAAAGTCTTTACAATGTCATCCACTGTCACCCTTCTGTTAAACTGAATGAGATCAGTGACTCATTGAATCACTTCAGAAGATTTCAATTCCGTATAGCATCCCACTTTTTGCCCTCAACACTGCTTTTGTCTTTCTTTAACCCTTTTAACCCTATAGGGCCAATATATCAGCCCTAGTGACCTAAGGCAAAAAAAGGCACAATGATATTTCCTTTCTAATATTGTCATCTAACGGAACGCATCTAAGTGACTAATTGGTTATTTTGTTAAGTCAGGGTTCTAAGGATAAACAATTTAGCCAACTTGTAAACATGTTTTTGGCTGAAACATGTGGCACCATACACATTTGAGATTCTCTTATGAATTTTAAATGGTTTGCATCCTTCAGCAACCAAAAAGTTGATAACTGACTGCTGTTCAATCCTGTAGAATTCTTCTTAGTTGGCCATATTAATAATTTGCCAAAACCTTGAAATTTTTTCTTAAATCTTTAAAAGGAATTAAATCTATGTGAAAAAGAAGACTTAAAAAAAAAAGAAAGTTTCTATGTGTATTAAAAGTTCTTAGACCCAAAAATTTACCTTATTTTTGTTCAACAAAAAACAAAAACCCCAAAATCAAGAAAGATTTAAAAAAATGTATCAATAAAAAGAAAGCAAAACAATATAAAAAAGTACTTTTACAAAAATATTCTGATTAAGAAGATGACACGTCTAAAGGATATACTTTGAAAAAAATAATTTGATAAAACCTCATAGCATTTAATGAATGCTTTCTACAAGATGTTAGCTATGTATCTTGTTTGTTTTTTGTTTAATGGCATATGAACCTTTTTAGGTCATTTTAATGACGAGAACAATAACTTTAGATAAACATTATTTTTATACACTCAGTTTTTTTTTTAAATAACAAAAATTGCACTATTTAATCCATAGCTGAGGGGAGATAAGGATTCATACCTTTCCCAAGGGTATTAGTCGACATGTCAAGATGGAACAATTTGGATTCAAACCTGCATACTATGGTTCTGAAGTCCGATTGTCTATTCACTATGCACCACCCTATTGGTATGTATCTTGTATTACATTATTAAATAGATAAACATATGTAATTATTATTATTATTATTATTTAAAGAAAATGCGGCGGATTTGGAGTCTCTAAGGTGGTCCAAAAACTGTACCCAGCTCATTCCGGTAGCTCCTGCAACCAATCTAGTGCCAAATGTACTGCTCTGCTTTCCTTTGGATTCCGCCAGCATGCCCGAGAGGGGTATACTGAGAAATGAGCAGAATCAGAGACCCAAAAAAAACTTTGCCCAGGCCTTGAACCCTGGAGAAGCCACTTGACTGTTGCTGTTCCGGCTGCAGAATCAACACAGGGCGCATTTGTCCATCATCTCTAGAAACAGACAGATGTCATAATATTATTTATGATTATTAATTGCCTCCTCTAAAAATTATGTTTTTCAAATGTCTATTCGGAGCTGTTGTACCAGTAGGTATTCGTCCTTAAGGGAAGACGTGGCTGAGGAGGCCTACCAGTGTCCTCTGAATGTAGAATCAAGGCGTTAACGTAAGTCAGTTGTACTATACTGTCGTAGGTTGAGGTATCGGTGGATTTGCAGTAAGCCGAACTACAGTCCAGTGGTAGAATACTAGCATTCTTAGTTGTGGGTCATCGGTTTGACCACGGGTGGGATCTGGGTTTGTACTGCCGATGAGTCTTTATGAAGGTGAAACAGCTGTTCAGTGCTCCCATGTTTGTGGCAATTTTAGCAATTTCATTTCCAATCACAGGGAATTATTATTTATGATTATTAAGTGCCTATATATATCTAAAAAAAAAAAATGTTTGCTTCATAACTATTGTGGTTTTATTTCAAAAGAGCTATGGGGTGTAGGCTCTCATACAAACACAATGATCTGATTTTTAGAAGTATCTAGATATGAAGGCAGTCGACTTGGCACAGACAATTGGACTTCGGAACTGTTCTACGTGGGTTGTTCCGTCTATGTTAACATGTCGAGTAATACCCTTGGGAAAGGTATGAAACCATATCTTCTCTCCAGCTATAGGTTAAATAATGCAAGACCTCAACGGTGGATGATATCCTCAGTGACACAACAGCACTGAAGGCTGCAACAGTGGTTCTCTCTCCATGCCATTGGAACCAGGTCCTCCTTTGCCAAAGGGGTGTGTGGTGAATGCAGTTGAATCAGTCTCCCCATGTTAAAAGACATCACGCACAGGCGTCCTCCCGAAAAGATCCACAGAACCAAGATGGAGGACAGTCATACTTGACCGCCAATGAATGATATAAACATGATTATGGGTATCTAAAAGTATAAATATATATTCATTGTATGTATTAACAAGATATATTTTCTGATGATCGCTCAAATGTGATAACTGACAGTCACTTAAGGCTATTGGCTCTGTCTATAGAAATCAATTAAACACTCCTTATTATTGATATTGAGTACTACTGTACCTATAAATACAATTTTAACAATTTTCATATACATCAATCAATACAAACAATTCTAATACATATCAACACACATCAACATACACACTCAAACACAATTATATAGATAATTTGATATGGAATAAAAGATTGAAGCTACTCTCTACATTTAGTATTGTTGGTAGGGAATGGTCATGATAATAACCTTAAAAGACAAAAAACAAACAAACATCAATTTGAAATCTAGTGTAGTCAGAAAGAAAGAAAATAACAGACTTTTTAAAAATATCTAACTAAATATCTTGTTCTTTTTGATTGAGCTCTGGTCAAGCAAACAAGTCATAATTATGATTTTAAATGCTATCTAAAAGAGACAGTTCAGTTCACTTCTCTAAAGTGAAGAAACCAGTTATAAAGCACTCACTACTGACTGTTCTGTGGCTTGTGGTGCAACTTGCAACTCAATTGGTATTCAAAAAACGATCTTTCTTAGGTACTTTAGAGTGGTTGTGGTTTTGTGACCTCTTCTAGTGATTATTATTCACTAGAGAGAACT
Organism: Idiosepius hallami; assembly: GCA_034780655.1. Taxonomy (NCBI): domain Eukaryota; kingdom Metazoa; phylum Mollusca; class Cephalopoda; family Idiosepiidae; genus Idiosepius; species Idiosepius hallami. The sequence goes on along the minus strand of JAUZSX010000007.1, from coordinate 298,336 downwards.
ACTGTTGATTTGTTTCAATGTTGCATGTTGCAATTGTTGCATAATTACTCGCCTGGTCATACCTTTCATTCATTGAATTAAAGAGATGTTTCTTCAGCCTACAATAACATCAAACATCCATTCCTGCAAAAACTAAAACATTTTCTTTGTTGAAACATCTACTTAGTGTTTTGTGGTGAAATTGGTGCATCATGGTCACACCCTGATGGAACAACAACTTCAACTGTACTTTCTTTTCTACGGCTACTGCTATTCCCTTTTTCTTTCACATTTCGTCCTTACTACTACCATATTGTTGGTAAAATGTTTGTTTGTTTGTGAACGCATTTATTTTAATTTTACTTTCTTCTTCATTGATCGCACCCACGCCACTTGTCGTTAGAAATCATTCATTCATCCCCGTTTCATCTTTGTACCATTCTGCCTTATAGATATTCTACTGCAACAACAAAAATACCTATTAATTTTTTTCTATTATTATTTCTTTCTTTCCCTATTAATTTCTGTGATACCTTTAACCTTTCCACTCTTCAACGCAAGATCCATCGTTGTCTGGGTTTTCTTTTCCTCTTCCCCCTCCTACTCCGTCTGTTCGAACTCTTTCGACCGCCCTCAATAGACGACTACCTCCTCCTCTTGTCACTGCTTCTTCTTCTTCCTCTTCCTTTTCCTCCTCTTCCTCACTCTCAGTCTCTAGTCAAGTGAAGATGTCAATATGGCGACTGCCTACCAGGGAAAGAAGTAGCAAGCAGTGCTACTATTGCCCATCGATGGACCTAACCTGGCTTCATATGGCCACTGAATAAGACTCGGACTGTGGCCAGACTTGCTCCTGGTGCTCTTGTTGTAGTTTTGACAGATGGTAGATACGGTAGAAAAGCATCCAGCCAGCCGTAGAAAACCTAGATCTACCACCACCACCATACTAACTTATATTATATAGTAGTAATATTAATACTACTACTATTATTATTAGTGGTAGTCAGTACATACATATCATGTAGTATAGTTTTGTGGTCCGTTTTACTGGCCAACATAGTCTTTGCTCGTCATCATCATTCTGGCTGTCTCTTCTTACTACTTGCTGTCCTGGGAAAAGAAGAAGACCAGAAGATGTGGAGTATTTTATGTAGACTAGTGAGGAAGGCCGGCCCTGGAGCTGGCCATTGGTATGACATGTAGAGACACTCGAGAAACGCATCACATTCCGGATATATATATATATTTATATTTTTTATATGTATATATATACATATATATATATATCTGCACATACATCTACCCAGAATCACCACATATACACGCATTATTCACCTTCAGTTTTAGCATTTTTACCTTCGTTTCTTTCCTAAAATTCATACATAACATCCTCTTATTTGTTACTTCTTTCGTTTTTAACTTAAGTCATAAAGTGATATTTTCTTCTTCTTCATTATTATCAACTCCACATAAAATACTCATTTAATCTTTAAAACAACCATAATTCTTTTATTTTTTTATTATTTTATTTTTCTAAATTCATTATACATAAAAATCACATCATTTCCCTACATGGAAGGATATGGCATCTTCAAATTGATGTGTATGCAAGAGAGATAAATATAAATTAAATATACACTCGTAATACACATTTATTCTACATATCACATAGCAATTTTCCTTTTATCCATGCATTCAAAATTTATATTTATATATATGTCTATATAGATATATACAACCTTTGGAAAAATACAATTTATATACCCTAATCAAATACCTATATAAACACGCCTGGTGGATTTTTAAAATAAATTATGGGAGCCCAACAAGCTAAGGAATCCAGGTCGACCAGTTCGAGCAAAAGTAAACTTCCAAAGACAAAAGAACCGCGGATCTCGTCTGGGAATATTTTTGCCGAACACAATGGTGAGTCTCTGGTGCCTCCTTCTTCCTTATTTTTCATTGTTTTATTTAAGCTTCTATTGTGTCTTGAAGTGTTTTGTTTTTCTATAAAACCCATCGTCTATTTCCAACATTTTAAATCTTTCCTTTTCCCTGGTTATTTTGTTTCACAATTTTCGATTGAAAATAAATAAACCCTTTTTCCACAATTTACTTTTGTTTGTTACAATCTAAGTCATTGAGAGTTCGCCTTTTTTGTTTATATTTATTCATCCAAAAAATATCCGATAAACTTTAATTAAATTATAAACCTGGTTTAGAAACAAAATCAAATACAAATTTGTAAAATTTTATCCCCTCTCCCCTGACAAAAAAGAATCATTGTTCTTCTTCAATGTCTATCCGGAATTTCAAGTAGTTTCTATATCTTAAACATTTACGAAATGAAAAAAAGAGAAAATGTGCGTTTTTAATTTTCTGCAGAGAAATATTTTTTATTTTATTTTGAGAGATTAATATTCGGTCCTGTGTTCAAAAGTTTTAAATATTTAATTTTTCCACTTATTATGACCTATCCCATTTCTGAAATATTCAAGGTCTGTTGAAATTCGTGAGTTCGTCTGTCTTATCACCCCATCCTTAAAAAAAGAAAGAAAGAAAAGAAAATCTTAAACTGATTAATAATGGTTATTTTATAGATCACTTGGGGGTAAATATAGATTAGAACTAGAACTGAGACAAATGTTTTTTAAACTCTTTTTTTTATCGACACGTTTGTTGATCGATTTATACTTCCTTCCTCGCCTTGATGTCTGTTGTTGGTTGTGTTGTTGTTGTTTGGCCGACCACACGACTTTCTTTCATTATTTTCCTTCGTAAAAAAAAGTTGACTTGTTTAATATTTTAACCATTGAACTTGTTTATTTATTATTATTATAAAACCCAATACTACACAATTTGTTTGCGTATACATTATTTCAATCAATTAGAAAGCATAGATTTTCTTTAAAGTGTAATAATTTCTGAAACTGATCTTTGACAACTAATGGTACTTGCTACTACGGATGGCTAGTGGTGTATTTTTTTTTTTTTACTTAAAAAGGGCTCACCCTGACCACATTAAATTACAACCCCTTTAAATTGTTCTCTTAGCTATTTGTGTATTTCAATGTCTCGTCAGCCAGTTAAAATACACTCCTGAAATATTTTGTATTAAATTTGATACATTACATCAAATTGTCCTTTTATTCACTGAAGGTTTTTTATGGCGTGATTGTGTGTCGTAAGTGACGACACACACACACACACCTACACAGACCACACCATTTTTGTTTATCATAAAGTAAAAATTAACCCTTTGTTGATATACAAAATTTACAATACTCAAATACTAAAAAAGAAAAAAGGTGTTTTGTAGTTTCAAGTCAGAAATTTTATTATGAATTTAGATTTTAATTTTTCCGATGTCGGCTCTCTGTGTGTGCTGGCTGGAGACTGCTCTAAGTGTTGAGTGTTCTAGTTCCATATGCCCTAAACTCCGCCGTCACCGTCGCTTTAATTGCATGTTTTGTTTGTTAATTTTAATTTTTTTAATGCAAGCACCTTGAAAAACGTTTTTTTAATTTTTTTTTAAATTCAAACTATAACAACTGCATTTAAAATCAAGATTCATTTTTAGAAAAAAAAGATGTTTTTTACATTCTGAGTCAGATTTTGTTTAACATGTTTTAACCTATTCAAGGGAAGAATTATTCCATTCGGATAAATACAACCAGTTGGTTCAATATTGGTCTGTAAGTCCCGTAAAAAAAGAAAAGAAAAAAAAAAAGAAAAGAAAACAACTGTTCTGTCTCAGAAATAGTAGTAGTCGTCACATCTTTATTAATATATTTTTATACCTCTAAAATCAATTAAAATCAACTATGCATAAGTGTGAAAAAATAAATCAGTCAGGTTGTATGTTTTTCAACTAGTGAAGAACCCCCCCCTCTCCCAAAAGAAAAAAAACATTAACCATCATTTGATATATTACACTTCAACCAACATTACTACCACCATCGTCATATTGATCAAAGCATGGGTATTTAAAGTAGAGGACAGGACATGTGCCTGTAAGCAGGACAACGACGACGACGACACACAATGATACTACTTAAGAGTTGATTTCTTCTTTGCAACAACTTCTGCTGCTTGCTTCTTCTCCATCTGGTCAATTTAAATGCATCAATATTCATTAAAGAAATTACACAAAAAGGACGTAATGTTTATTTTTTTTACACACATGTGTAAAAAAACAAACACTAACAACACGCCCAATGTTCGTTTTAAGTTTATTTTTTGGTAATGAGGAAATGGATGAATTTTTCTAAAAATGAAAGCAAAACCATTAATACCAATATAAATTTATCTTTATTTCTTAATTGATTTTAAAATGTTTTTTTCGGCCATATCTGAAAATAAATTTACAATGATAAATTTCTTCATTTTTTGTAAGAGCACACGAAGAAACGAAAAAACAAGAAGGTATTTTTCTTCTTCCCTAAACACTATCTGCCCTTAAATACATGGAGTATTATTGGAGCTGTGTGTTGTGTGACAGACACAACTCTGTGTGTGTTGTTTTGTGTATGTGTGTGCAATAAGTGATCATCAACACAGTCTCTGCTGCCAGCATCCTTACCTCACATGCAGCAGCAGCAACACTCTACTCCCTCATCATTTCCCTTTCTGTCGTCTAACTCTGTTCAGTAACCAGCAGTCAGTACTACTACACCGACACAGCTAGTGGCAACTCAAGTATTCGGACACAAAAAACACAGAAGAAAATTATTTCAAAATCTTTATCTATTTCAATTAAAACTTATCTTGCCAATCCCATCCTTTATTTAAAAAAATGCAAAAAAGATAATGTCATTTGATTATCAAGACACTTTTTTTTTCTTTTCTATTTCTTGTTTTTTTTTTCATTTTGCTAATAATATGATTTGTTTCACATATTTTTGTTTATTGCTTACAATAACCAATAATTGGGCTTTTGAATAATATTTCCTTGAAATTATCTTTTAAAAATGAGTGTTAGTGAAAGAAATAATGACCCAATAGGGAAAGTATTTGAAATAAAGTGGTGGTGGTGGTGGTGCTGCTGCAGTGCTGCACTGCTGCAGTAGCACTTGTGGTGCTTGGTGTGTGTGGTGTGTGCTCCTGTGCTTCTTGTGCACGCACTGATAATAATTGAAACACTTCTTAATGATAGATTTCACATTAGTTTCTTAGATTTATATTTTCAAGTTTTTTCAAAAAAAAAAAATCCTAGACATAATTAACAACTAGTGTGTGTTTGTTACTGTTCTGTTCTCTATTCTGTTCACTTACTGTTCTTCAGCCATTATTACTCCAACATCTGCATACTTTGAACAGTATTCATGCTACCTTTTTTGTCCTTTTTCCTAATAAAAAATTCACTTTTATATGCACCCAGGTTGTTCTGCTGAAAAATATTAATTGTTTTCTATTCTCTCTGAATCAATATATATATTTTTTTTAGATATTTGTATAATTTTCTCCTTTTATAGGGAATTTTGATGAGACCGAAAGCACTGTGCAGTGCTGCAGTGCTGTGCACTGTGCACTGCATCCCTACCTTTAAGAACCCCTTCCACTTCCTGCCACTTTTTTTTTTAGAATTAACAGGGTTGTATTATATAAGTGGTATGTTTGCTCTCGTACAATTTGATGCAGATACAATAGTGCGAGTGCGGTCGGTGCATAGAGTGAATTAGAATAGGCAAATGTAGAAAGTTTATTTAGTATCAATCTATATTTGTTGATATTCTTGCTTGGATATATTGACATTACATTAAAATGTGTTCTCATTTTTATTCTTTAATTATTGATGTGCAAGTAGTTGCACATTTTTGTGCATGTTTCATATGACTTGTATTAATCTAGACCAAAATATTTGCTTCTAGGAATGTTAAGAACATTATCACTTATACACCTATTTCTTTACTTTATTTCTTTAAATATTGGTGGAAATTTTGTTATATCAGTAAACTGTACAGACAGTAGTAGTACATCATACACGAGAAAATTTGGATAATGCGTGTGTGTGTCTGTGATAATGCTTGTAGTTTGAATAAATTACATGGCAGAGCACAGAGCACTGATACTACCAACCTTGTTGAATAGGAAATATTAGAATATATGGATAAAGACTTGGTTAATAATGAAACTGGTTGTCATTTGGAAATAAACATGATTGAGGAGAAGGTGCTAAAATAGATTGAAATGATGCTCTTGCTTACTGAAGAAATGACTGTCTTATTTCCTGTTCATAGGGAACCTACTACTACCACCACCACCACTATCAACACTGCTGTTATGGATGGTGGTGATGATGATGTGTTGCTTTATCTCCTGATCTTCTTCACAGTGCAATCATTGGATTATTCTGCAGTCACCATCACATTTTTGAGTGATATCCACCAAGATAAGACAAACAAACATGTATTAAAGTAAAGCTAATTAAAACTAAATTAGCATTCATTTTGTTTTTATTACAGAACACTGCAGTCTGCTTAAAATGAAATGAATGCTCATTTTTTTATGAGATAGCAAAACCCACATTTTATTTTTTCTTAATGAATAGTAAAGGCTGAAAGAGATTTTATTATTTGATATTTTTAAAGAAAGAAAATAATCTTGATTTTTTTTTCATTGAACCACAGACAAAACCAAAATTGCTAAGCTTATCTAAAGTCAGAAAATCTTTAGCTTTTTTCAAAATTTTATCTTTTCTTTTTCATAAATATTCCTATAAAAAAACTCTCCTGCTAATAATTTGAACATTTTTTTTCTGTGTATGTTTTTTCTTGTTTTTTTTTTTGATCTGTGGAGTAAGATTGCCTATATTTATAGTTAGAGTGCTTGGTATTACTGATACAGCATGTAAGCATGGACACAGAATCAATAGCCGTCGATGACCGCTTAGGCGAGAAACTGACAGTCACCAAAGGCTGTTGGACTATGTGTCTATTCTTACATATTACACACACATATATAAACATACACACATACATATATAAACACACACGCACACACACACACACACACATTATCTATATTATGTTAGTGTTCCTCTCAGACATCATTTAAAGAAAATTAGAATGATATTTAAAGGAACTTTTTTTTATATAAATGATTTTTTTGTTTTGTTAATGAAATAAAATCCTTTTTATGCGTCCAACTAAACTTCCTGTTGTTTTAGCTGCAACAACTACTGCAATGCATTGTGATAAATGAATAAGAATCTTAGATTTGTGTCATTCTCACTTGATATGAAATCTCAAATGTTCTCTGATTGGTTTTTTACCAGGAAGTTGGATAGAAAGAATGTCAGCAATTTTATTTAGCAGTGGAAACTGGCATTGTCCAGTTCAAGGGATAATTTGTTTTTTACAGTTCAAGGGATAATTTGTTTGTTTTTTACAGCTTATCAACCTTTACTTATTTTGGGTCAATTAATGCCAAGAACAATCAATATATGCACACATAGTTTTTTTTTAATAACACAATCAAGTTCGCTATTTAAACCATAGCTGGAGAGAATGTTGGAATTCATACCTTTCCCAAGGGTATTATCCATATGAGAACACAAATGGAACGACTGGAATTCGAACTTGCGCACTACGATTTTGAAGTCCGACTGCCTCTTGGCCAAATGGACTTCCCCTTCAAGAGATAAGAATAAATCAAAATATATTTTCTCTATTAAATAAAATATCATTAAAAGAAAAAGAGTAGTAGCAGACAGATTTAACCTAATGATTCACTGTTATAAGTTTCATTTATACATAAAAGATATTATCATTAATCAGTAAGTGAAAAGTTGCTGCAAGCATAACAGTGGATGGAAGTGGTGGGTGGAATGGTTTAGTGCATTGGTTTTCAAAGTGGGCAATACTGACCCTTGGGGGGGGGCTGTATGAACTTTCAGGGGAGTACTGGCGAGTTAGTCGTCGGATGAGAGGGCATTAAAATTTTGAAGGGGGTCTTAGAGCAATTACAGTAAAGTGTGATTTTGGTGTTGGTAGAAAGGCTAGAAAATTGTGACGATTTCATTAAGTGCTCCACAGTCACTGCAACTTGACATACGTGCCTGTATACTTCCAACTTATATCCTAGATGTACCATCATTCTGGCGTTTGTTGGAAGAGGGGAGTGCTGACATTTTCATCCATCGGTGAAAGGGACGGTGGCAAAATAAGTTAGAAAACCACAGGTGTTGGTGCATCCTTATCACTGTTGTACTTACTACAAAAATAAAATCACTTCAGCACTCAGTATAATTTTAAGAATTAAAATTTTGATAAAGAAAAAAAATTTAATCAATTAAAAAAAATTTTTACCTGTTACTATTTTTTCTATAAATAATAATGTATACTTTTTACAAGCCTTTTTTTTAGATTTATAGTTTAGTTTTAATCAAATATTTATTACTTCCCCCTGTTAAGGAGGGAATATGAGAAAAGTTTGTTGATGAAGGGGAGAAGAATGTAAAAAAACTCTATTCTTGATTTAATTTGTAAAATTATGAAATCTCAAAGGATTGAGTTTTGATTAAATAATAAAATAAAATTCTTTTAAGATTATCTGTTGTCTCGTAAAATCTATTATCCTTTTTGAATTTTTTTAAAAATATTAGTTAAACAATCATTCAGATATTGTTGAAGCTGTATTTTTAAAGACACTTTTAAATATTTCAAAATCAACAGGCAATGTAGAAAATGATAATTGAATGTTCTGTTCAATAAACTCTAACTTATTATTTTATTTAATCAATTTTTAAAAACATCTTAAAATAACTTTAATGCAGGAGTTCTTCAGCAATAATTCTGTTCATAAATATTTTAAATTAATTGATATTAATGCAAAATAAAAATTGAAACATCTCTTTCTAAGAGAATCAATAAATATATCAAGAATGAAAAATGTTATGAATAGCCTTGTATTTTTTACATTATTGTCTTGCTAATTTACTAAAGTGCTATTTCATATTCAAATCTTCAAGACTTATTTATTAAAATTAACTATTCTGTAAGTTTTGTATTAGTTGAAAAAATAATACAATGATGACTTCTTAATAATTTGAAGTAAGGTCATTTTTCTCCAATAAATGTTATGACAAGTATTTTTGAGAAGATTTGTTATTTTTTACATTTTTCAATTTCAAAAATGTAAATAGAATTTCTCTTTTAATATACTTTACCAAAATGGCAAAGAAGCATAGGCACTAAAACATTTTATTTTTGCACCTCATATTTAGTGTAAAGTGTATAAAAAGGTATACAATATGAGTTAAAAGTTGCTGTAAGTATTATGGTAGGTGGGAGTGGTGCAACCATGCAGTACATCATCATCATCATAGAAGTGCAACTTTTTAAAAAAAGTTAAGTGTTAATTCAGAAGTTAATTTTATTATTTATGCAAATCAATAATTCAGGTCTATAGTCAAATGCTAATTTTTGCTTACTTTCTTATATAAATTATCCCATTTTTTTATATCCAAAAAATTATATTTGAATTTTATTCTTTGATTCACACTTTTATCCAGAGCTAGACTTATAAAGAATGTTTCTTTTTGTAATTTATTTACTAAATTCTTTCAAGTCTAAGAAAAATATTTTTTTGGCTTAACTTTGCCAATAAATTTTGATGCAAAAACTACAAAAGGATAAAAACATACAAACACTCATATGGGCAGTGAAGTTGGAGCATTAGTAAAAGCTTGGGGTATGGAATTGTAGTACACGAGTTCAAATACCAGTCAAAACCATTTCATCTACCTTTAGCTGCCTCGAACAGTTGGGTTCATTAACTCAAGACAGCAGCTCATCTTGGTGAAGGGTAACACCGAATGTAAAAAGCCTGGGTTAGAGCATGTAAAAATGGCCTTGTGTTTCATAAATAAATTACAAATTAAAAAAAAATATTGTAAATATTGTGAATAAAATGATGTTATTGTGTTGAATGATACAAAAAATAAACTTTTGGTAATTAAAACTGATTTGTGCAATTTTTTAATATATTTGAATTTTTATTTAAGAAAGCTTCCAAAAAAATATTATATGTTTATATTTGTTTCTGAAAGATATACATTTAATATTTGATTTAAATTAAACCATGAATATCACTATCTTTTTTTAAATTCTATTTCTCCCATCATGGTAATCAATTATTAAAACTTAACTTTTTCTAATATTTTTTTTTTTGTTTTATGGCATATCAACCTTTTGAGGTCGTTTAATTCCAAGAACAATCATTGTATACACACAGTTTTTTTTAAATAACACTATGTTCACTATTTAACCCATAGCTGGAAGGAATGTGGGGATTCATACTTTTCCCAAGAGTATTAGAATAATTATAAATGCAACTGGAACGACCGGGATTCGAACTCGTGTTCTACGAGTCTATAGTCTGACTGTTTACCCACTCGGCCAAATAGGCTTCCTGCCCTTTTTTTTAGTACCAAAGTTAATAAGTTTCACAATTTTTGAGCGCCTGGATATATAATCATTTTGTTGAAGTTGATTATATTAATTCTCCTTAAGAATATGTTGAGTAGTTAAAAAATTGACTAAGAAAAATAAAAGCAGTAATTTTTGTTTATTTTTCTTAAGATATAGTTTTTTCTATGTTTACGGTAAAAAAAATCTTGATTTAAATAACAAGGTATTCAAATATTGGTTAACTGCTATCCAAATAATGTAGGAGCGATTAAACATGAAAAAAGAGTTATTGAATACTTCAATTATTAGTAAGATTAATAAGACATTTTTCTAGAATCAATAAAGGATTTTTTTTAAAATGATTATTTCTACAAAATTCTTAACTATTTTAAAAACTGACTCATTCACTGACTCACGATTCGACTAATACTTGAAAGAGTTATCTTCTCATTCTTTCATGGGCTTTTTACATCAATGCTGTGCATGCACCTTAAAGATACTTGCTTTTTCTGTACTGAAGGAATCTGATCAAAAAATATTTTTTAAAATCCCTAATAGAAATAAAAACCCTATGAAGTTTTGATGGTTAATAAATTTTGAATATTATTGATTAAATTTAATGGTCACATTTTTAGTTAAATTTTTAGATTTTTATTTAAATAAAATTTTGTTTTTTATAATTCTTTTAAAGCAACAAATAAAATATGTAATTGTATTTTTGAACTTGTGCTTTTTTTCATGCGTGGTTATTTATTAACTTGCTACTCTTAAAAATTTCTTAATTATGATGTAATTTATGATATGTGTTCATTTATGTTTTCATTATTCCAATTTCTCATAGTTATAAATAAAATCAGAATAACTTTTGTTTGATATAAAAACAATTTGCTTTTATTTTGACAAAAAGAAACAAGAAGTTTTTATATTATGCTTTGCCACACCTTTGTACTACATAACTGAAGGTAAAATCAACTCAAATGTTGTGGCCCAGTTCTTTGCCTAAATGATAATGCTATAAAAGTATGTAAAATATAAAACCTACTTTTTTTAAAATATATTTGCTTGGTCGATCACAAACACAAGTTAGGCACAAGGTCATTTTTACGTGCTCATTATATCCATGGTTTTTTTACAATCAGTGTTGCCCTTCACCTAGATGAGTTACTTTCCCGGGTTAAGGAGCCCCATTTGCCCGAGGCAACTTAATGTAAAGGCAATGGTTTTGACTGGGATTTAAACTTGCGTAATATGATTCCAGAGCTCAAGCTTTTACCAATGCCCCACCTTTGCTGTCCATATTTTTAAAAGATATAATAGTTGTTTACTAATGTCATTAGATTTTTTTTGTAACAATTGCATAATTTTTACTCCTTGGTTGTCTGTATAAAAACCCCAAGGAATTAGATTTAAAGATATTTTTGTAAATATTAATTTTCTATATGACAACAAAAACAACTCAAAGCACTACACAGGAACAACTAGTATGGTCAAGCTACATTTGAGACACTGGTCCCCATTTGATCAGCAAAATTAAGCAACTAAGAGCCTGTCCAATACTAAGATGGGTGTTCACTTAGGAATATCAGATACTGTACCAGGCTGGTTGACAGTTTGTGGTCTATTCAGTTGAATGTATTAAGCATTTGAACTAAAAGACTTTCCATCTCCTCCACCCCATTCTCCATACCAATCAACAAGTAGCTATGAACAATTAGAGTTAGTCCCTTGGGTGAGGACTGGGAGTCTCAGGATAGTCTGAGATTGCAAACAACACAGCCTCAGCTCTTCCTGCTTAACAAAATCAGCAACAACTAAGGAAATAAGTAAAACAAACTAGTTTTTATTCCTTAGTTTTAAGGATAAAAAAATATTTTCAAACTGAATTTGAAATTCTTTTGTTTTTAATATGGAAACTTTGAAAACTATAAATAAAAAAACAAACCTTTTAATAAGCCATGAAATTAAACATGATAAGATTTTAGTATTTTTGATATCCTTGTTTCATCGGGACACAATAAATAAAGTATGTTATATTCGTTGTGTGAATAAATGTTTTCTTAAATTTGTTTTGCCATTTTCCAATTTTAAATTTGGTATTTAGCAATGGCTGGATGTTTAGTTTTATATTCTTATTATATCTTCTTTGATAAATGTATTTAACAAATTATTGTTATGGAAAAGGAATGGATTTTGTCAAAAGTAGCAAATATATTTTTTTCAATCATCCTCATTATCACCACTGCTCACAAAATTTCCCCCACTGATTGGGCCTGTAAGCCACCTAAAAATAGGCATCTTCAAAAATAGGGGAAAGTGATATACCCGATACTTGGATACAACTGATAATGATAAGATTAGAGCAGCAAAGGTGCAGCATTGGTAAAAGCTTGCGCTCTAGAATTGTATTATGAATTCAAATCCAAGTCAAAACCATTACCGCTACTTCAAGTTGACTCGGGACGATGGGGCTTATTACCTCAGTAGAGTAACTCATCTAGGTGAAGGGTGACACTGATTACAAAAACCCGTGTATATAATGGATGAGGATAATAGGAATTTATTAGAAAGAACAATGATTAATTTAATTGTTTTCACTTGGCTAATATTTGAATTCAGATTCTTTATTTTTTACACTAAATATTCTTGTTATTATGCAATATATTTATATAAGTATGTGTTATTTGGTCAAGTAATTCTAAAAAATATGATGCAAAATTATAGTATCAAAAACAGTTAATCTAATATTTAATCTATGCTATTCTTGACATAATCTATATAAACATGATTTAATCTTATCTTTATAAAAATCCTATTGTTACTACATTCAAGCCTTTGACTGGTTTTAAGGTAACACAAGATGTTAATACAGCGGTAAGAGTTTATGGTCATTAAAAGTTTTTTTATTGTAAAATAGAATTATAGCACAATATTATTATTAGTACTGATAAAATGAATGAAGGATTTTATGATAGGTAACATTTTTGTAAAGCATTCTCTAAAGTCAAAACAAGTTTTTTTTTTTAAATCATTAATAGGAATTAATTAATCATTGACCTATTCATAATTAGGCTTGTTTTGTATTAAATATTTTGATTTAACTTATACTAAATATTTTTACAAAACAGGTTTTAGGTAAAACAAATTTTATTGGAACAATTCTATAATCTGGAAACTGTTGTATGTAAAGTATCAACATAATTTCACTATAGTGGCTTCTCAACTTTTATGTGTGTAAAGCAATAATCTTTTTTATTGAAAATGTACAAGGACATGATCACAACTGATCAATGTAAACAAATCAAGGTTTAAAGTTTTTCAAGTTTGAAAAGCTAGTTGCTTTGATTATCTAAACAATAGCTTCTAGCAAAAGGTGAGTGTTGATTGACTTAGTACAAAGGATATTGTCTGGAAGCCCTGTTGTGTATTATTTTAAAATAGGTGTGCCAATGTAGTCCTTGGATATGGAGTACCTAAAACATTTTTTTATCTCGAATTTTTGTGTAAAAAAAAAAAAAATAAAAACTTGTTTTTATCTTAAAAAATCTAGGTCATTATTCAGAGATTCAATTGATTTTTAAAGTATTTTTCATATAAGAAAACAAATTTCCTATGAATGATGTAGGTTTATGGATGCAGTTTATGCTATTAATCTTTTATGCTATTTTATATTTTGATTATATTTTTAAAACCTATGCAAAATTTATTGGAAATGTCTAATTCATCATGCATGAAGTTAAAGCTAGATTTATTTTATTTAGAAGCAATTGAAGTTTACTTGAAGCAGTTTTGAGTTCAATATCACTTAGTGAACGAGAGTTGCTTAATGTGATGCATACAAATGTAGATAAATAGGCTATTCAAGGCTATTTGATAAAAGTCCTCTACAATTCAACCCAGTAGTTTTCAACCAGGGTTCTGCGGAACACTTGGGTTCTGTTTGTACAGTCTAGGGCTCCCATAATTTCTTAAATTTTTGATTGAGAACAACACAAAAACAAACATTTTAAATTCGATTCTGTAAGATCTTTTTGATTTTCCTATGCATATTTCTTTGAAGAATATATGTTTTATTGTATAAATATTCTAAATTTTATGTAATTAAACTCACTGTGTTTGAAAATGTAGAAGTTTGAACTTTGTGTTTTTTTGTCAAAACCACGAATAAATTTTAGAGAGTTGTGCATGAAACACCAGGCTCAAGTTTCTCCATTGAGTTTTTGATAAGAATAAATGTAATCTATTCAAATAAGTACATTTTTTTTTCATTTACAACAAACATTTGCAATACTCTGAAAAAAAAGTGTTTTTTATTTTTTCATTTTATTAAAACAATTAAATTACTGCACAGGGCTTCCTCTACTCCTGGGATGTTTCCATAGGGTTCCACTCAAATAAAAAGGTTAAACACTACTGATTTAACCTGTGGTTGGAGCGAAAGGTGGGATTATATCTTTCCTATTAGTTGAAAGTGACCATAACATAACAGGCTCTTTGAATTTGGTTCAAGAGTATGTATCATGTATGTTAAATTCAGTGTTTTCATTGTTAACTTATACTATTGGCTTCATAAATGAAATATTAACTTATAGTATGTCACTAATTGAATTATAAAAAATTTTGTGAAATAAAAGTCTGAAAAATATAAGTAAATGTGAAAACATTCTTTTTTTTAATTAATGCAGGTGAAAATAAATAGGAGAAACAATTTCAGTGCTAAGGCTAGGGTTATATTTTCCATTGTAACTTTTTAATGGTTTATTGTATGGAATTAAATATGAAAATTTCATTGTTTAAATCTTAATTAAGATTTAAAAAGAAAAGCAGCTAAAAGTTTCCTGAAACTATTAAATTCCATGATTGAATGTTTAATTAGAAAGTTAAGTAAAACTACCCAGACATAAGAATATGAAATGCTAGCTTTTAACTTTTCATTTCCAAGTATTTTTAACCAATATTTTCAATTCTATATTATGCAAGCTATTGAAATTCTTTCTGTATGCTATTAATAGTCAGTGAATTATATGTTATATTTTATCTTTGAAGATCTCATGGCAGTCTCTTTTGCTTAACACAAGAGGTCTACAGCTGATTAAGGCAGCTAGCATTGAATCTATATGAACCACTAATATGGTCTGGTCAATTTTTCTGGCTAGGCTATTTATGCTTGTCTAAACAGGTCATTTAGAATAAGTGCAAGAGCCAGAGCCAAATGTTAGCCATGTAACCTGTATAAGGTCAATAAGAAGGACACATTTATAAACCTATGCATAGACATAGATACCTTAAAGGTATTTTCATTAATTTGGCTGGTATATAAAATTACTATGATTTTCAAAAATATTTGAAAGTAATAGTATAGATATTGAATGGTATAAACCTTATGCTAGGTATATTATATTTACTTGGTGAGCAGCACCAACCAAGTTTGGCACAAGGCTATTTTAAAGGTGAATGCAATTGTTTTGACTGGGATTCCAGAGCCCAAGCTTTAACCAATGCTCCAGCTTCGCTGCCCTCATGCTAGGTAGATGATGGGATTGCTTGTTCAAAATGTTACATACTAACATTGCAACATTCCCACTGCTCCCACATGCAGAGAATGTGTATCAGTGGACCCCTGTCACAACTTCAGCTAGCATTTTGCGATTTTACTATTTCTTTTTATTCTTTACTTATTATTTGGGCTGTGATAATATGCTTTTACTAACGATTATTCTTTCACAGACTTGACTATTTTACCATTTTAGCATTTCTTTTAATTCTTTACTAGTAGGGCCATTACAACATACTTTTATTTGAAATATTCTTGTCACAGCCTTAATAACTGAGTATGTGATATGCATGTTCTTCAATAAAAGAATATTGTCACAGCCCTCTTTGCAGAAAAAGGTAATTACTACAATATGGCTGTTGGCAAGTTAATTTGGACATGGCTTAGCAGTCCCACACCTCTCATGCAAACTCTCTTTCTAATATGACGTACAAGTCTTTCAATCAACTTATGCATTTATGCTTCCAGCCCTTTCAGGAGCAACCTATTTACAGGAGAAACTGTGTGGCTTATAAGACCTGTTCTTGACAGACATGCCTTTCCCCACAGATAGCTTGAAAAAAAATCCCTGGAATACATTTACATAAGCTTTGAATTAGGACTGTGTGCTCAAGCTGTTCCACTTATAGTTTTTGTCAGTCACTATAGACCTTCCATTTACAAGTCACATGTTTTGTTGCTATCCTCTTTTAATCTCTCACCTTCATGTAAAGAGCTTTGATGATATCTTTTGTTTTCTTACATTTGTCATTTTTCTTATTCTACCTATGTTTTATATCTACAAAATAAGCCCTTTAAAATCCAACAATTTTCCATAATAACCAGCTGCTTTGCTCAGTTCATTGGTTTTCATCTAGCATATGGATCCATGTTTTAAATGTTGGCTGATTTGAGTACAATGTGAAGTATTTTTAATGTGAAATATTGTTCTTCTAAGTCATGTCTAATAGAACCTTTTCAAGAATCTAGAATTGCTCACAATATGTAATGTGTGACTCTTGAGAAATACAAAAATACTGGCACTTTAAGTGACTCACAGACACTGAGCTTCATGTTGATGTCCTTTAAGAGTTCCAATTCTATGAAATATCCCCTGGTCAAGATCTTCGAAGAAAGTGCTGCTGATATAAACAAAGGTGTTCATGACATGTACTTTAATGCCATTGCAAGAGATATTGGGCTCTTTATATTGTTATTTTGGTGAGATTCTTTTTCAGGCTCATGCTCAAAAACTGTGCATGGTTTGAAGAATTGATCAGTGATTTTTTTTTGCATATCCTTTTCTGTAAGAGCAACAAAGTCTTCATTGAGCTCCTGGGTCTGAGTTTAGTATGTCTTTGTTTTGACATTAAAGTGATCAAGATTGAAGATCTTGACAACAGTACAGATATGAAGGAGGACATTGACATCACATTCCTGGAATGTGTACAAAAAATGCTTTCATGAAATGAACAAAGGATGATGATGGTTCAAGAATATCACCATTTTTGACTCCATTATCAATGTCAATTTGATCTGTAAGACATGCTTTTATGTTCTGGTGCAGTTGAAGAATCCTGTTGATGATACTGGCAAACAATTGTTTTTTATCTTGTTGGATTCTGGCTAACTTTGTGCTATTTGTAAATTATGTAGACACTGTTAAGTTGACCTTCAATTATGTTCTAATGGTTATTCAGAAAAATAATTTTTGTTCTTTTTGGAAACGCTTCCATTGAGTTTCAGTTATTTGTCACAGTCTTACAGGATCATTCATTTGATGTTTATCTCCCTTGATCAGTTTTCAAGAACTGATTTTAGATTTAATTCCATTTAAAAGTGACATAACAAGGTGTATTGTTTTATTTTGTTTCTATTTGACTTATTTGCTTTCATCATCATAGTTATTTTATTTTTTTGTTAGGACTACCGATTAACGATTAACTTGGAACTGACTCGTGTATGAATTCTATATTGAAACAAAATGTACTAATAAAAACCGTTTTCTGCAATTTTTCTCCTCAAACATTTTTTATGTACTTAGGGGAAAGTTCATTTGGTTTAGTTGGTAGGCAGTTTAGGAGTGAGCAATAATTAAGACAATAGTTTGATAAAATATACAGTATAATAAAAATTCTTTGAAACTATATCAGTTTTAAATACTTCCAAAATTAAAGAAATGCATCATACAAATATGTAATGAAAATGTATTCATGTTTTTTAATGATTTAGAATAATTTAAGTGAAACCCATAACTGTGACTAATGATGATGATGATGATGATGATTCTGAAAAACCATATTAGATATTTGGTAATAATTTCTGTAATGTAATTTTTACTGACACAGTATGAAAAAATATGGTAGGGTTTCACGTTTTACATATTATGTCTGGAAAGATTATTTAATTATTAAACATGTTGAGCTTTGTTTTTGTTCATATTTAAACAAAGGAATTAGCTTTTTTTTTTTTTTTATTATTTCACTTTTTTTCTCACTTCCTTTTTTTGTTTGGTAGTGGGAGGAAAGTATAAAAAAAATTGACATCTTGAAATTAGGGCATTACCAAGCTGGCTTTTCTCTTGAAAGGCTTTATTTTGCATTTACCTTCTTTACTCAACATGAAATGGATATCCACATTTAATCTCTGGAACTTACATTGATGAACAAAGAACAAAAATCATTAAAAAATAATTTTTTAGCAAATAATTTTTCACTTGGTTGAAAGGCTGTACTAGTCACTGTGTAATTTTATATTAATAGAATTAGCAGCAATCTTTTACAAAACTGGTTTGTTTGATAATAAATTTTTAAATTGCGGAAATGAAATCCTTACATACAAATTTTTAAATAATAATAAATACTAAAAGTATTACCTGGCTTTACTAAAGTAATTAAGGAAGTTTATATCAGAAAGCAGTTAATGCTTTTTTTATACAAAATTATTTTCTAATTCTTTCTCATACTAAATTTATTTCTAATGTTTTTCTGTACTAAATTCATTTCTCAGTAGCCTATTATATAGAAAGGTGTACCGTAAATTTTAATGGTCTGAATCATTTTTTTAATAATCATTGTAAATTTTTTTTTCTGAAGATCTCTAAATATAAACAAGATTAAAAAAATGACAATTGTGGTTTTATTTTCTAAAGAGGTACAGGATGTAAAGTCTCATACAAACATGACAATCTGGTTCTTATTTGTATATAGATAAATAAATGAAGTAATTTTTGAAATACATTATAACATTTAAAAATAATTTTAGTATGACAGAGCAAGTGCCAGTAGTAAATGCTTATCTTGAGGTTTGTAAAATGTTAGTTTTAATCTCAGTCAGTTTCTTAAATTTACTTTTAAGTTAATTCCTCTGGGAAAGAGATGAATATCCTCTTTCTAGATTTGAGTTAAATAAGGCAACTATTTTTTTTTTTTTAGAAATTCAAAGTAATTCATGGTTACATAAATAGAAAGTGGTAGACAGTAAAAAAAACAAAACAGTGAATCATTTTTTTGTTGACCCTCTGTAATTTATTTACTGAGTTTTCTTGATTATATAAAGTCTTTGACAACCTCAGCCTAGGATTTTCTCTATGATTTATATTATTGTTGAGAGTTTATTGGTTTACTTTCATTTGTAGAATAGCATTAATGTAGATAAGTAATGTTTTTACTACTTAATCATGTTTTAGAACATTATGTCCATCATTATAATTTTTAACCATAGGACACAGTTGAAAGATTCAATCTTAGTCTATGTAATTTCATTCTCAATAAGTATTATTTACTCTCACTTATTGCCATTTGTTGACCAAGTACAGGTTGATCAATTACTTGAATTTGTAGCTTTGTTTTTTTTTGCTTTTTGTTTTGACCTAAATGTTAGCTTTGAGTTTTGTTGTTTTGCTCATTTGCCTGTATCTTAGTCACTCAACAGCAACTATGATAGTCCAGGGGAGGGGGAGAAATGGCGTTGTCCTTGCACCCAAAGAGAATTTAACTTTTATGGGTTCAGAGTGTAGCTTAGGGTCCCTAAACACGGTCCTGCATGTTAACAAAAATATAACTCACTTGGACTTTAGTAACATGCAGAACGATGTTTAGGGGACCCTAAGCTACACTCTGAAGCCACTAATGTTAAATTCTCTTTGGGTGTAAGGGGGACACCCTTTTTTCCCCGGACTATGATATAGACAAGCAAAGGTCAACATATAAGCTGCACAAATTGGTGGAAAACATCAAAGATATAAATTTTTATTATAGAATATAACTGAATGGTTTTTATAGTATACATAACATTTTTGTTCTGTCCATATTCATTGGCATTTTCATAAATGATTTTATGCTATATTTCAAAAAATTTTTTTTCAAAAATTTTCATCTAAAAAAATAACCCGACAAATAAACCAATAATTTAAAGCATTAAAATCCCTAAAATGATATAAAAATACATTTGAATATTGATAAGAAAACTTAGTTGTTTTGTAATTCAAATCCAACTTTTTTAATATTAATTAATCACATTGATTTTTTTTTTTTATTTCTTAATATGGATTTTCTTTAAAAGAAGAGATTTTTTTCGGTTATATTATAGTCTTTTTCTTTTTTTTACCCTGCTATTCTCTGCACATGTCAATAACTGATATTATATGTTGGTGGTAAGTTTAATTTATTTGAAATTCTAAAATTCACTTACTAATTATTTCTTGAATGTCTCCTATTTTGTCATCAAATACTTTTGCTTTTTAGCCAAACTTAAAGCCTTATTTAACTTTTATTTATCCTCCATTGTTTTCTTTACCATTAGATATGTTCTTGTGATGTCCAGATGTAACAAATCATTCTTAAGAAAATGTTATCTTTGTTTTTTGTTTTACCAGAAATAGTTTACATGACCTTTTCATATAGTATCAAAAGTTGCCATCTTGTTCTTAACATCTTAGTATATTTAAAAACCAACATGTCTTTGTCATTTACATAGCTTAGTCTCCTCTCAGATAAATCAAACCTACAATGGGTATGACTATAAGATGCTTCATCATAGAAGAGTAATAGTATGTAAACTGCAATTAGAATTTCATAGATATCGAAAAATATCTTTTTTTTTCTTAATATTTTTGGTATTATATTTACTTGGTCGGGCATCAATCCAAGTTAGGCACAAGGCCATTTTTTACATGCTTTATATACTTGGGCTTTTTGCATCCAGTGTTCCCCTTCACCTAGATAAGTTGCTCGCCATCTAAAGGTATATGCAGTGGTTTTGGCTGGGATTTGAACTCTCGTAATATTCCAAAGTTTGAGCTTTTATCAATGCTCCACATCCTGTAATCTTGCTTACTTCTATATAATTTAGCTAACTCATCAGGTGTTTTTGGTTTGTATAAATTTCAAGATTTACAGAATATAAAAAGAATGAATAGTAATGATTATTGCATTTATTTATTTTCGGCATAATTGAATGAAGTATCTTTTTAAAACCTAATTGTTCTATACAAGAAACACATTCTAATGGGACTATATTAAGAAGCTTGATCCCACAACTAAATTACTTGTAAGAAAACAAGAAAAACTTGAATTAAAAATATTGAAAAAAAAAAAAAATTATTTTTAATGAAATGTGTCTGAATAATGATATTCTGCTAGCATATGCATCTTTATAAATATTGAATGGTTCATTTTGCCAACAAAACATGAAAATTGGTTATATTATTTTGAAGTTACTTTTCAAACTTCTCATTATAGGACATTGATTTCTTATTTTAAGTCTAGGAGAGTTTTCTCTGATAAATTTATTAGGGGATGATCTTTGCATAAACTTTTGATTTACATATTGACATTGAACTAAAAGCGCACACCTGCTAAGCTTTTTTTGTCATAGAGGAGACGAATTAACATATCAATTAAATTGACTTCCTTAACAAAAAACACAGGAAGAAAGCAAAATCCCAATTCATCATGGAAGAGGTGACTCATCTTCACAGTTACTTGCTTGCCATATTTTGTTGATTTTATTGTGCTCCTACATCACTTTCTAATTCTTTTTTTTATACATGATGTATTGATATTGGGTCAACTTTTGATGATTATCATAACATAACAAAGAAACATTTTATTTCTGTATTTTCCCTTCATTAATTTTTTTTTATTATTCTTTTAAATAGGATTTCTTGAGAATACATCATATTACATTCTTTGTATATTATCATGCCTTAATTTAGTTTATCTATATTTCTTTTCTTTTTTTATTCAATGTTAAGAATAAATAAGAATAATAGTTTTTTTTATTCCATTTCAAATGGACACAATCTCTTTTAATTGCCAGGTTTAGATATTTTGTCTGAATGTTTTTAAATAAAAGCATTTATAATTGGCTTGTGAGTCTGGCTGAGATATTTAGGTATTAATATTGACAGAGATATTAGCCTAATTGTTAATCAGTATTAAAAGCAACACCCTATAAGATTTATGATTAAATTTTAATGTATTTAAGATATTTAATATGGAGCAATCAGTACAGCTATAATATTCTTAAACATTTAAATAAAATCTTGAAAGTATTTAAATCTTGCATTTTTCTTTTAACAAATAGAATAAAACCAATTACGATAGAATATTTATACACATTTGTTTATAATTTTCTTAATATTGCGTTCAAAACCAAATCTTCCATCAACAAACACTCTTGCATTAAAGTTGGTTTTCTTGCCACCAAAAATTCAAGCAGAAGGAAATTACTTTTAAAGTAATTGAAATTTATTAAAAAGGTAGCTTTATAATTTGATAAATAATCAAAAAAACAAATAATTAAAAAAAAAACAATTACGTATAATAAAACAAAACGTGTATTGAAGAGTATAAATCTGGACAAACATTATCATAGTTTTTTATGTAATGGCTATTATGTATACATTTTCAAACAACATTACAACATCAGATAATTTATAATAATTAAAAAAAATGTTATATATTTTTTAATAAAAACTTGTTTTTATAATGGTAAAAAATCCCTTTATTTTATTTATTATGCCAATTTGCTGACCAAAAATTCCAAAATATCCTTGTAAAAGTTCCTATTTTTTAACTAAACAATTTTAAGTGCAGAAATAGGTGCCAATGTGTAAAAA
>JAUZSX010000007.1:245894-268312 GCA_034780655.1 Idiosepius hallami | reverse complement strand
CTTGCGATTATCACTTCCTCCCTTCTTGTCATTTCTCTATTTGGGATTTGGCTTTTTGTTTTTTCTTTGAGGTTGGGTTTTATTTGTTTGAGTTGAAAGGTGGGCCAGTTTTTAAACAAAGATGAGCAGCAAACTCAGGCTGACAATATCATGATTGGAATATTTGAAAATCCTGCTTTGTCTTCACAAAAATAAATTAATACATTATTTATGTTTGATACAAATATTTATTTTCCAAATGAGCTCTTCTCTTCATAACATATATCTTTTAATATTCAATATTATAATAAAAAATGTCTTTATTCTAAATGTTATGGCTGGGGGAAAAAACCCTTCAATTTGCAGAAACATACAAGAATCAAAGAAATGCCAGTTGAACCAGTTAATAGATTATACAGTACTAAGGTACACCAGCATTTTCAGATTGTAACTTTCTGTACAACTTCTATACTTATGGTAGTATTTATTTGGGTATTATTTTTGGATGAGGCTTGTTAATCTACATATTAATTTATTTTATCACTAATCACCTGATGAAGGCCAAAACATCATAAATATAACAACTATGAAAGAAAAAGAAAACAATCCACAAAAATAAATTAATACATTACTTATGTTTGTTACAAATATTTCTTTCCAAATGAACTCCTCTCTTCATAACATATCTTTTGATATTCAATATTAAAAGACTACCCATTCATTTAATTCTAATCCCCTTCAGAGATATCTATAAATATTATTATAATGAACATCTTTTAAATGAACTTGAAAACAAGAGAATGAATTTTTCTGAATTTTAGGATAAGCATTCTTTGCACAAAAGCTGATGCACTCAACTAAAATATATTAAGGATTAAATTAATCGAAAAATATATTTTTGTCAATTGAAAATCTGCACAATTACTTGAATTGTTTTTAATGTATATAATAAGCATAATCATTTCCATAATAGAAGAGAAAATGCTGAAAGACAACCATTAAAAAAATAACCTTTTCACATTTGTCGAAACAAATATTTCATTCTAAAGTTAATTGTTCGGATAAGAGATACACAAAGAAAATCTTAAATTTAATTTCCGTTAACTCTTAGGTATTCTAAAATAGTTTTTAATTTGATTAATTAGAACTAGCATGTCAATGCTGTGAAAAATGACACAAAGTTCTAAGTAAAATAATCATTTTATGTTATTAAGAACAGGGGGGGGTGAGGAGAACTTTTTGATGAAAGCTGATGCATCATATTGCAGAGTATTCATATTCAGAATGATGTAATCAGCTCTGTTTAAGTCAGATGGATACATGTCCAGTAGAGCAGTCAATGCAAATAGTCAATAAAGTTGGTCAACAAAAAGTTCTGTCTCAGTTGTTATTAAGAGATTCTAATTTTCAGCCAAAGGCAGAGATGGAAGAGGAAATGACAATTCCCAATGGAACAGAAAGGATAGAGGTGTAAAATGGATGTGACAAAGCAAGGACCATTCGAGGGAGCCAAGGATTCCCCCCAACCAACATCATCCCAAACAAAGACACTCCATATGTAAGTATGAAAAATGTTGTCCCCAAGAGAAAGTCTTGTACATACGATAACTAATCACTTACAGGCTTTCTTAATGTTTTCTAACATACACCTCCTTCCCAATTTAGTTCCTCATGAAGCAAAAGAAGAAACAGTCTCCAGTAATATATAAAAACCATATAAATAGAATATTAAATTTTCATTAAATAACCAAGTAAGGATAATAAATATAAAAAATGTCATTGAAAAGACCTAAAAAACAAATAAATAATTTATTTACTTGGTGAGCGGCACCAACCAAGTTTGGCACAAGGCCATTTAAAAAAAAAACATAAATAAATCTCATATTAAACAAAGGATTATTTAGATAAAAATAATTTGTTTATACATAGTGCTGGAATTCCAGAGACAAAGAGGATTGGGGTTAAGTACTCAACAATATTCTCCCTTAAAGGGGGAAAGTTCTTTCGCTAAATAAACATATATATCAATGGTGAAACCTAGATGGAGAACAATTTTGCTTGTTTTGTTTTATGGCATATCAACTATTTTAGGTCATTGTTATGTTCTTTTGGTACACACAGATTTTTAGTTTATTTTATAATAGAACAAACTGCATTATTTAACCAATAATTAGAGGAATAGTGGGTTTTTTTACCTTTCCCAAGGGTATTAGTCCAGTTACGAATGCAAATGGAATGCCCAGGATTTGAACTAGGAATTTCCAATTCCAAAGTTCAATCTACAGTCCCACTGGACTTTCCCAGAAATGTATGTATGTATGTGAGGCAAGGGGAGAGATTTATGTGGATATAATTTACATATTGAAAACATTTCTTATACATTCCATACTCCATGTGGAAATAATTTTGTCAGTAAAAGATGACTTTCATTTTTTAAAAGATAAAGTTTCCATCTTTATGAATAAAAAAAATGCAAGGTTTTCATCTTTTTCTTTCAACAATTGTTTTTATTTGTACAAAAAACACATATTTTTTTTTAAAGTAATGATTAATTTAATTGCACAAAAGAATTCAATAGGTCGAAAAATGCTCTCCTGCGATTCAGAAAAAGCAAAAAAAAAACAGGATTGTTACATTTTCATTTGTAGTAGATTGTTGTATTTTTCGAAATCCTTGAGATGAGGTATGATGAATATTTTTAGAGGAATTTTTCGGACAATTGTCCTCATCTTTTTTTTATATTTTTTCAAAAACACAACATTTCGACCGGGTAAACCTTCGGTCTTCATCGGGTGGGGATGGAATTGTGTTCATGTTTTTTTAATTTGTAATGTTTGTGTTGTTAGGATATCTAACACAAACATTAAAAATTAAACAAACATGAACACAATTCCATCCCCACCCGATGAAGACCGAAGGTTTACCCGGTCGAAATGTAGTGTTTTAAAAAAATATAAAAATAAAGATGAGGACAATTGTTCGAAAAATTCCTCTAAAAATAATCTTTTATGTCTGATTAACCGAACCAACTCAAGAGATTTCAAATTTCAAAACTATGTATATAAAGAAATTATACTAAAGTATATAAAGAAAGTAGTTTAGGTTATGGATGAATCTTAATGAAAATAAAGGCAACCAAGTTCCAAATATACTAAAAGACATGCTAAGCACCATTGGTGATTTATTGGACTTATTTTCTTGTCTTATGTGTTTAACTAATAGATATAAACATTGTTATCATGATTCTCAATGCAAATATATTCATAATGGTTTTATTCTGCTTTTTGTTTTTACTGGGTTTTCTTAGCATAGATTACAACTAATTATCAAGAGAGATTTCTGCTAGTCAAATTATAATTAAGAAGATAATTATGGATATAAGTTACTTGCGAAATCTATGTAAATAATACATGTTGAAAGATTGTGAAATCTATGTAAATAATACATGTTGAAAGATTTAGTTTCAAAGCTTTTTCTTTTATGACAGTCTAAAAGAAAAGCACTTATAAATGAAAAAATGAAGATAGGTAATTTTGGATGACTGAAATTGAATTAACAATAATTCAAAGACTAAACATATATCAATCTTATCTCATTTTATTTATTAATTAGATAAGCTTATTTTCATTGTATATAAATCTATCACTTAAAACAATATTGTTATCATCATTATTCTTATAACTACTAAAGTGCTTATCAGTTGGTAGATTTACAGAGTTAGAACAACTGATGTAAACTAACATACAAAATATCTTTATAATGACAGGAAGAACCTGTTGTTCAAGTATTTGAATTTTCTTAGGATTTAAGAGAATATAATGCAAGCAATGCATTTCAAAACTTTAATGCCTTTTAATAAAGATTTTTATGTATCTTTCCTCAACAGTTAAAATGGTAATTTTTTAAAAGTAATGAGAAGAATAAATCTAACTCAATGTAATATTATTTTAAATAACTTGGATGTGGCATCATTTGAGTTCAAATTTCAGATTCTTCATAGCATTTACCTTTAGGAAGAGTATTAAATTTTTATATTCCTTCCAGCTATAAGTTAAATAGTGTAATAAACTACTCTACTTACTGTTAATGAAAGCAGATGTTTAGCCAAAATGATTGTGTTCAAGATTAAATGCCTGAAAAGGTTAATATGCCATTTTATTGCCAAGACAAACCAAAAAAGAGTTCTATGCAGGAAACTGGTTTCTGTTTGTTCAGTTTATAGTTCTTTATGATAAAATTGGATAGAGTTTCATCATTAAACTGAATTTCAGTTCTAAGTAGTTTGTTTTTTCTTTCTTTTTATAACCGTATTGCAGAAATCAATTCCAACAGAATAAAAAAAGAATTAATTGAAATGTTACAGAAATAGACCTCCTGGTTAAAATGCTATCCTCTTGTAGTTTGAGAAAAGAAAAAAGAAAATAAAAGAATTAAAAGAAAAGTGTAAATTTACCTGCAAGACAGGTTATCAATCCATAACTTCTGTAAGCTCTAGATTAATTTAGGCTCCCCTGATTTTTTCTTTGCTTTGATTTCTGAAAATGGATTAATAATTTCTCCCCTTTCTATTTGTGCAGTTTTGTAGAGGTTATGGTATTTAATTGAATAACAAATTGATCTTATTTCTTTTTTGGATTTTGTTAGCTATTTTTAAAATGACTTTATATTTGGATGTACAAGAGTCATTCCAGTAGTAATGCTTCCTATTTTTTTTAAATTCTGCCTAAGTGGATTAGAGGGGATTGCAAATTGTATTGTTATGGTGGCTGAACTTATGCATTTATGACATGAAAGTTTGTGACAGAGATGTAAGTAACAAAGCATGCTCTGGATGTGAGAATGGACTGGCTCATTCATCACAGACAAAAGTTATTAAGTATGGTGGTGACTATGTAGACAAATAATTTTTGAAGTACAAAAAGTTGCTCATTTTAATGGTAACACTCCTTTATTCATAGCTCTTTAACTTTAAAAAAATTACTTTAAAAAAATATTTTTGGAATAACCCTCATAAGTTGACCCACAGATAAGTCGACCCCCAAAATCCAGAATTTGATAAGGTAAAAGGTTGACTTCTATGCTAAAATATATGGTAAGTCTTTATAACAATATCTTATTGATAAATGATGTCTGAAAATTCCAAACTAAATCTGGTCTCATTAGGACTGTAAAATAGAATATAAACTAGTGATATTTAATTTTTTCAGGAGGTATTGAGAATTTGTTTGATATTTTGGAAACAAAGGGAATTTAATAAAATTTGGTCAACTATTAATAGGCTATTATTGTGTTAATCTAATAATAAAGAAGTTTTATTGATATATACATTCATGTAGATATCTAGAATTATCTAGTTTTGTCTTGTTGTTACTGTTTTTACAGTCAGAAATGACTAACTTTATTAAAAATAATTAAAAAGAAAACTTGAAATTATCTTATAAATATTTATTTAAAAATGCTACTTACCACAAATATACATATTCTAAAATAAAAGTACAAGTTTTTTTTAGAGTAGTAACTGGCTTTAATCAAGTAGTTGTACTTGACCTTCTTGA
This sequence comes from Idiosepius hallami, assembly GCA_034780655.1. Taxonomy (NCBI): domain Eukaryota; kingdom Metazoa; phylum Mollusca; class Cephalopoda; family Idiosepiidae; genus Idiosepius; species Idiosepius hallami. The sequence continues at coordinate 262,778 of JAUZSX010000007.1, read as the reverse complement.
ACTTGATTTTGACTTCTATTATTTGTATATGAATGGTTTATTTAGTTGTTTAAGCAGGGCTATTATAAATTGTGGTAAAAAAGTGGGTGTTGTAATATAACATTTATGTTGAATTGGGTTGCTATTTTTGGTGTCCTTAAAACTGGTATTTTCTTTTTTTAAGGAATAGTTATATGATGGTCTTTGGTTCCAGAAGGAAACTTACCAATAATTAACTGAAAAGTTTAATCTATTATTTAAAACTACTGCTGCTTATTTTATCTAATGATAACTGTGAAGCAAAATTGAATTAAATGAATGAAATAGGAAATTGCTTTAAATTGGGCTGGGGATGTTAGATAAATATCAATTACTGTGTTCTCTCGTATATCATAGTAGATGCATTTCAACTCCGCCCCACTGTGAAAGGAAATTTTCTGTGAAGTAGTATCGCTAACTTTTGTGTATATGTTTATCTGCATTTAGACTTTAAAAAACCCTTTCTTGGTAAGGGTGAAAAATTATGGGGTTAAAAAGATTGGAGAGGATTTTGTTGAAGAAATAAAAAGAACTGACTTATTGTTAAGAAATGGTGTTATCAGTCAAAGCATTACAGAATAAGTTGGTCAATGTTATTATTTGTGTTAAGACTAAATTATTGAAAAATTAGATTGGGTCTCAATGTTAGACAGTGGCACATTCTACTGAAAAATATTTAAAAATTGAAATGGATCTATGGTTTAGAATATGACTAATTACAATGAGTATCATTAAATAGCTACAACCAGGTTTAAGCAAGCATCTATTGTGACCAATAAGGCTTAGAGATCAAACTAAGGCATCTTATGACCAATGATTGCCCACTAGGCCCAGATGCTTTGTGGCCAGTTCCACTTGTGGTGTGTCCCATGCCTATGCTACATCTCCTGTATGATAGGCGGTATCTCTGGTCCCATCACAGACCAGATGATACCGGCGTGTGCGACAAGTAGAGCATTCAGAATCTAACGCAAAAAAATGAGTCATAGTTCGGATTTCCACCAGGACTGTTAGCCACAACCATCCCAAGACTTAAAGGACAAATATTTTAAGATTGATCTAATATTTATTAGATGATGATAATTATTAGATATTGATATTTTTTATAGGATGGAAGTAGTATAAAAAATTAGTATAATCAAAGTTAAAAAAGTTACCAGTTTATTTAAATAAAATATTGAATCAAATATCAAAATATTGATTTTTTTATAAGGTAGAAAAAGTATAAAAAAATAGTATAATCAAAGTTAAAAAAAAGTTACCAGTTTATTTAAGTGTGTTCGATAAATTTTAGTTAAAAAGATATACATCATATTATCATAGGATGTCAACATCTTATTTCAAGTGAATTTTTATAAGTGAAAGGACACAACTCACATACCACAAAATGAGAAGACTGTCAATAATCTTATATTGATTAAAGTGATCCTATCCTGATTATGCAATTTATGTGTTAGATCACAGTGTTGAAAATTTTGGAAGATTTAATAGAATTCTAAAATTATTAAGACTTTACCATGTGTATTTAAAATATCAAAATGTGGTGGGAATTTACAAATCATTTTTTTATAGTGGTTCATATATGGAAATTTACATAATAATCGAATCCATAGAAGGTTATTCATAATGATCAAAGCACATAATCAGGATTCTAAAATTGGCAATCCTTCAAAATGAAGAGAATTTTAAAATTCATAGCACATCAACCATTATATCAGAAGACATTGACAGTGTTGCAGTTTGTTTAAATTAGTTGTTAAATAATTACAAAAAGATCGTTTTAATCAAGTATTTTTGTAGATAATAGTGATTTGGTGAAAGCAATTAAAGCAACTAAGCTTGTAAATAAGAGATTGAGAATAGAAATTTGGAAGTATCTAGCTAGTGTTTGAACCTAATAACATAGCTGAAGACTAATGATTAAATTACTGTCTACGTATTAGAATTTCTTCACCTAACTGCATGTTAGAGTTGTAAATAAATATAAGAATCAAAATAAGTATTTTCCATTACTGTAAACAGTGAAAATAAATCAATTAGTTATCAATTGTGTGTGTGTGTGTGTGTGAGTGTTTTCGGCATACTGATCTGTAGAGGTTTAGCTGAATCAACCACTGAACATGCATAATTCAGTGGTGAAGCTCATAGGAATTTGAACTTCACAAGCTGTTTTTCCAGCTGCATATATAGATGTCTGTTCAACCAAAGACTAAAGGGTGCATCCACCCAGTGATTTAACTGTACTTCCAGACATTAACCTGGGTATTTCCTACCCTGGTGCAAGATATGGTTGCTGGTATTCTTAAATTTTCACCCATCTAACTACTGACCAGGCTCAGCATTGCCTAACTTCGGTGATCTCACAAGAACTAGTGTCTCCAACATGACATGACCATATTTTTAGTTATCGCTAGTTCCTAGTTTAATGCATTGTTCCTCGTAATCACAAGGACACAAACTTTTTGTCACTCCTATGAAAAAATTGAGCCACTTGAAATTATTTATGTTTCAATGTACTTTTCTCTTTAGTGCCTTATCTAAAATAGTTGGTTTCTTTGCCAAAAGATCTTTTCTTTAAGTAAACTCTCTTCTCTCCACTTAAGGGGGTTGGGCTAATTGTTCTAGGGTTTAAGTTTCTATGTTGAATGAAAACTGTTGAGTATAAAGAATTGGGTGTATTTTGTAACACTGTTTATTGAAGGATTAGTCTGTGTTACAGAGGATTTTAAACTGGTCTTATGTCACCTGAAGATGCTTTGCTTTATCTTATGACTGCATTCATTTTGAATTTCTTTGTTCTTAAAGACTTTTTATCTAATATGGATAAACATGTAGTTTATAAAATTTTGATAAATTATTAGGCAGTAAAATAGGGTAGTGGTAGAAGTCTGGGTTAAAGAACTGTATTGTCCTGGGCAGAACCACTTTCCCTTACAGCTGCCTTATGTAGATGAAGCTCTTTAAATCTAAGGAGTAACTGATCAAGGTGATGACATTACTGATAACAAGACAAATAGACGAGCCTCAACTTAATGAGAGCAACTCATCCAGATAAATAACAACATTGATTCCAAATCAATAAGACTCCAACATTTGTATATATTTAGAGCTATGTTGCTGGGAATCTTGTACTCCTTACAGGTTTACCCAAATCAAACAGGTGGAATGGTAGAGTCTGAACTAAGAGTGATCCAAAAAAGCTGGTGGTGGCATACTTTAAGATGATTTTCCAAAAAACAGAAATTACGGCAATCTCTTGCAATTGTGAGATAGTGCCAGCTGTCTAAGAGACCTTTGCTACTGCTACCATCTTCTCCACAATTAAGATAGTGGCATCCTCATACCAGTTTAAAAGCTATTATTGAGCAGGAATCTTCTTCTACTAACCCCAACTTGTCAGCTTGCAAGCACTCTGCTCACCAGTGTCGTCTGATCAAATCTGAAATACCGACATTCTCATAGAAAGTGGTACTGTTTTAATGTAAAAGGCCACTGGTGATGAATATTCCTTTTGATCATTTATTTGAATTTTGACCACTTCAATGCAATTTTTACAGCTAAAAACCAATAAAAAAAGTTTTCTCCGCATCTGAATACCAAATATTAAATATCAAATTTGTTCTTATAAGCAGTACTTAGTAATTTAATAGCAACTGGCTGAACTGTTGTGAATACAAGAGTAAAGATTAGAATATAGATATAAAGGATTTCAATCAGGATTATCAGGAAATGTATCTTGTTTTTATATTATTCAAAACTAAAAAAAAGTATTCCACATTTTTCTTTCTTGAAGCAATTTGTTGATCTTGAGTAAATCTACAAATATTAAAATTGGAAAATTGGAAAATAATTATTAGTTACTGCTATGTAAACTAATTGAGCTTTTCTTTTAATTCTATGATATATTCTTTTATCAACCGTTACACTTAGTGGTGAGATGGGCAGCAAATTTTTTTTTTGCTTTTTTCTGTAGCATATTTGTTTTTTATGAGATAAAGTCGCTAGCCTTATTCACAACTCCCAACCTGGGGGACCTATGGTGGGCTTTTAAAATCAGTGTTGCCCTTCACCTAGATGAGATACTCTCTCAACTTAATGAGCCTCATCTGCCTGAGGTAGTTAAAGTTTTGACTGGGATTTAAACTTGTGTAATATGATTCCATAGTCTTAGCTTTTGCCAGTGCTTTACCTCGTCGCCCATGATATATTCTTACATCATATTTAATCCTTGTGAATGTTTACTTTTAAATTAATGCGAAAATTTGGCAATTTCTTAGTATAATCCAAAATATTTATCGAAATTTTATATATTTGGCTGGTTTCCTAATCCTAAAGTTATGTCTCAGATTGTAATCTTTAATTAATGGATTATAATCTGAGAACATTAGAATTTAATTAATTTGTTTGATTTCAAGTAATATGTTTGTTCATCATTAGATTCTATTTAAGTTATGATAAATATATATTCTACCATCCTCTTTTTTAATGGCTGATCAGGTTTTTATGGTTTAATTCTTTTAACATCACCTTTATTGATTTACTTTTAATATTTCATTTTATTTGATCAACATATAGGTTTTGAGACAAAATATATATTCTATTTCAATTGATATAGATATATCAAAACAATAGTTTTTGTATCTGGCAAAGTTATGTATTCTGTAACTTTATTCATTGAATTGATGCTGCATTCATATGTTTTATAATTATTATTGCTATTATTCTGTGACTGTTTTTTTCTATTTTTATTATTTACTTGCAAATATCAACTTAAGGGTATTTATGAGTGAGTATTATTAGTAGTAAAAGAATAAGTTGTTTAAAATAATCTAGCATTAATCACCTGATGATGAAACTAAAGATCAAAATAATGCCAAACTTAGTAACAGAATAAGATTCTGATATGTTTTTTTTTGTTTGCTTTTTCTTAAAAGATTTTTTTATTTCTTATCTAAGTTTCTTATAAGGCTTCTATTTCACCAAGAAGACACTTCTTTTAATTATAATTATCATGCATCATGTGCTATGCACTTGATTAATTAGTATTGTTTTAATGGACATTTTTGGATTGACTGATAAATAGTATGATTGATTTCATTGCTAAATATAGAAGTTTGTCTTGAGTCAATTTTAAGTTTGCTGCAAAATAATCTTAGATTATTTCTTTTTATTTTTTTGTAACTATTATTTGTTATTTTATGTAGTATTGACTAAATTTTTTTTATTAGTTATTACATCCTAGCATTTTTACTTGTTCATAATGCAGTCGTGGCAGATTTGTTTGTTATTTTTCCTAAATTAAAGCTATTTGATTTAAACTATTATTGTCAAAATAACTGGGAAATTTTTTCTTTTAATCTAAGTTTGTATATTTTTATGATACCTACATTAAATTTTAAAATTTTCTTTTAACATTAAAGGTTGACAAATTAACCAAATAATAATATAAAATATTCAAAGGAAATCATGTTAGAGTAAAATAATAAAAATGAATACACACTTTGTTTTGTATGGCTAACACCCAGAAGTGAATCTTGTTAGTAAGTTACAAATTTAAATTCATTTATAAATGAAAAAAATTAAACAATCATTATTACAAAAGTTGATTTGTTTTTAAGTTTTTAGAATAGTTTTTATTTACAGAAATGAAGAGAAATGTTAAAGCCTTTAAAAAACCAAAAAACAAAACTTATTGCTAGAAATTAGATAAGAAAACTGATGACATAAAGATAATTTTGTTTTTATTTTTACCAAAAAGAGTTTTGGCTTCTTCTAAAGTCCATGTTTTAACTCTTCTAATTGCAGTTCTTTCAGATTTAGGATTGATAGATCTTTTTGAGAAGAGTTTGTTTTGTGAAAGTATGAACACACACTGAATTTTGTTGCTTCATTCATTATTTAATTTTGATTGTTAATTTTTTATTAGATTATGTTTATTTATAAGATCTGAAATTCTGAGAAGCTATAAATGAAACAATATCTTTTTCTTTAATTATAGATAATATTCTCAATTTATTTTCATATTGTTAGATGTATATTAGTAAAGATATCAGCAGTAAAGATATAACACTAACAGACTGTTAAAAGCTTGTTGATTATGGAATTTATTTTTATGTCTCCTGAAAATAAATGTAAAATTGTATTAGAATAATTAGTGTTTTGAGTTTTAGGGATTTTGCCCTAATCTTTAATGGTCTGCATAAAGTTTTGGTTGATGTGTCTTCCCACCTTCTTTTTAACCAAGGTGCAATGTATAAAAGTATTGAGTTTTTACATTTCTATCCAAGGCTTTTAATCGCACCCAATATAAACTAAGAATATATTACAAGACTTAATATTTATATCCTTTTATGTTTAATTGAATAAGCACTGTATATTAATGTTAAATGTTAATTGAATAAGTTCAGTTTGTAGTTCTTTGAATTAAAACATGGAAGTTTGAGTTGAATTTCCAAGACTTGAAGAAAGTTGGAGAGTGACATCAGCCAAAATATTAATGTAAAGATAATAGCCAGAATTCTAAGGTTTTTGAAAAACAGAATTAGAATAATTCTATTAGATATTACAATTGTGAAAACACACTTTCTTTTAGTTTTAATTCAGAATAATACAGCCAACACTAATTGTTTTTATATAAAGTTATTGGTGCATTTTTTTCCTCATTTAAACTTATTCTTTTTCTTTGCATTCTCGTTTTTATTTTCTATTATTTTCAAAAGCATTGAAATGAACCGACTATTTAAGGACACTTACTATACACTTGAAATGTGAAGTATTTAAGGTCAAAAATTGTGGTAATATTCTGACTTTGCTACTCTTTTTCTGCGATTTCTTTATTGGTTCATCAGGGTTAAGTGGACAATTATGCAACCCGGTTTCTCCATAGTTTAGTTTTACATAAATAATAATATAGTTTTCTTGCTTTCACAGAGTTGTAGGCATTTAATTTGATATTGAAAATACACAAAATATAGGAGCTGCATGTAATTGTTCATCTAAAAAAATAATAGTTTTTAGAATTTGTACCAAATAAATTAAAATTAGATTAAAAAAAGAAATTATATATAAGCTACAATAACCCAGAATGTAAATTGTACTTATTGATTATATTAATTAATTTATAATTTAGTTTTAGATTTTGTTTAGTTTTTGAAATGTTTAACAGAAACAGAATTTCCAAGTTTATAGTGAATTTTAATATACTCTCCTGTTTTTTTTGTTTTTTTTTTCTTTTTATATTCTTTTTATAGAATCTTTCTCCATTATTGACTTTTGGAATTTAAATTATTGGTATTTTCTACTTTGATGAGGTTTTTTCTTTTCTTTTCTCAAAGTATAGAAATTGGAGAATAAAATAAGTATTTTGAAAATTATCTCTTAATTTAAAATGATTTTAAATGGGAAACCTATTTTCCTTTTTTGAAGTTTTTAGGCTTTTTATTTCAAACCTTATCATATCTCAATTATCTGAGCCTTTTGTTCATTTTCAGTGCAGTGAGCAATATGAATGTGAAAGAAACTTTGAAAAACATATTATTATGAACTTGTTTTCTTTAAATAGGAAATAAATTAATTTCTCTGTAAATTAATATGAACTGAAAGTTGATGTTTTTTTTTATGAATGGATATATTTGAATAGCCACCAAATTTTACAGTCAGATTCTGAAAATTGTATCTAAATTTTGATAACTTTTTTTAACAATTGGGCAAATGTCAGATGTTTTAAAAATATTTCATTTTTCATCAAACAATGTTTTAACTTTACTACTGAAAAATAACACGTTTGGATCATAAATTTGAGTTAACAAATGCATACGTAGTGTTGTGTGTTCACAATAATCATTGTTCATTATTTTTATGTTTCTTTTTTTATTTTTTTAATTTCTGAGAGATAAATAACATCTACAGCAAAAGGCACTCTTGTCACCTTTCCTTTTCTCATCAAATAAATGAATACAGAAAACAAGATGATAGTACAGTGGTCATACTTGAACACGAGGAACAACCATTTTTTAATTTTCAAGCTATAAAAAAGCTCAAAGAAAAATTTAAGATTTTAAAATTTATTTTCTAAAGATCTTTTCATAACTAAAATTATGTATACAAAACAAGTTTGGTGAAGCTTATTAGGCTTGTCTGGTATTACATTATTTTGGAGAAGGTTAACTTAAAGAAACTGCTATTAATGTTGTCAGCTTTCTCTGTGGTTGTTGTTAGAAACCAGTTACACACACACACACACACACACACACACACACACACACACACACACACACATGTATCATTGACTTTCTTCTAGACATCAATATTCATTTGTTAGACCAAGGGTTGGACAGTATATGGAGGGATGATTTGTCTGACAATGTGGTGTAGCAATCATCATATATACGTTTGCATAAACCCTAACATATATACAGAAATTGTCTTTTTGACCTCTTTAATTAGATTAGAACAGATACCAAAGTGAAGATCCTAAATGTGTTTTTTATTAGTGAACATGTGACAACATATTTTTATATATAAACTAATTACTTGTAGTGGCTTTATGTTACTTCCCTTTTCTGCTCCTATTGGTTATTAGTCGTACATGCAGAAAGGCTTAGCACCTAAGTAACCCTGAAACCTTAGCAGGATGAACCTATTCCTGTTGTACTCATTTCATCTGATGAACCCAAATTCTTAACTATTCCTCTCAGTGCTCATGTCTATTGTAGAAATATATATTTTTTTGGGTAGGGAGGAGTTGCTGATTATTGTCACAAAAAAGCAACCCCCCCAAAAAAACAAAAACAAAATTTAAATGACCTGTAAAGGCAGTAGGCATAATGTTTTGAAAAAAAAAACCCCAAAAAACCTGTTTCTGAACAAAACTTATTTACATCAATTTATTTCAATCTTATTTCACAAATTAGATGTTGAAATTTTAGTTAGCTTCCTCCCAAATTCTGACCAATTACATTTCAGCTTTTTATTCACTACAATAATATTCACTACCATTATTGTTTTATTAAAGATTGTTTTATTTTTATAGGTCACAATATGAAAAAAAAAAAAACTGATATACAGGGTATCTAAAAAATCTACTTGGCACAGCATTAAATGACCTAAAATGGTTGATATGCTGTAAAACAAACAAACAAAACAAGCAATAAAGATTGATACATCTCAATTACTGTATATGATTCTTTAATCACATTTGTCTTCTGTATTCGAAGATATTTCATTTCACTGTATGTTCATTCGAAGTGTGAGTACATTTTTGAGACATTCTGTAGACCTTTGGACCTGTAGCCCATTTGTTTTTCTTTTTTTCAAGAATTTAAATGATTTTGAAAAATATTCATTAAAAGTTAAGTTAGCGATTTTAATCTTTAATTAAACTTGACCAATCAAATAACTTTCCATTTTAAATCATCAAAAAGAACATATTTTACCAAAGCTAAACTTTATCTATTGTACGAATTTCATATAAAATTTATTCTACTGTCAATGAAAATGATTTCCAATTATTATTGTCCTTCCTGAAACATTTCAGTCTATGGCTTTGGAATCATAGTATGCATGTTCGAATCCAAGTTGTTCCATCTACGTTTCACATGTTGACTAATACCCTTGGGAAAAGTATGAATCCCTATCTTCCCTCCAGCTATAGATTAATAGTGCAACTTATGTTTTAAAAAAATATGTGTGTATAAAAATAATGTTTATCTAAAGTAAATGTTCTCAGCATTAAAATGACCTAAAAAGGTTGATATGCCGTTAAACATAAAACAAAAAAGTATATATTTCTATATGTATGTCTTAATGTAATTGTTTTTATCTCTTTTCAGAAGCTATATTCAATCGTCCTCTGCCAGATGCACCTATCGATGTGCTGGGTACAAAATGGATGTCCAAGGAAAATCTATTGTCCAGCCAGACAGAAGATGATCCAAATCTATTTGTAGCTTTATATGATTTCCAATCAGGAGGAGAGAATCAGCTCAGTATAGTCAAAGGTAAAGTCAAGCATTCATTTTATTTATTTGATTTTCTCTGTTAAATCTTTTTCTTTTTTCTTTACCACTTTAATACTGTAACTTTTGTTTTCTTACACAATCTAGATATTATGTAATGTTTATTATATTTGACAAACATCTTGGGGAAGTCCATTTGGCCTTAATGGGTTGACAGCGGACTTCGGAATCCTAGTACACAATTTCAAATCCTAGTTGTTCCATTTGCATTCAAAATTTGACTAATACCCTTGGGACAGATATCAATATCCACATTCCCTCCAGCTGTTGGTTAAATAGGCAGCATTGTGTTATTCAAAAAAAAAAAAGAAAAAAAAATTGTATACAATGGTTGTTCTTGGCATTAATTGACCTTAAAAGGTTGATATGCCATAGAAACACATACAAAACAAACGACAAATATCTTTCTATATTTTTAAATTCACGACATAAATTTATTCTTTATATAATAAAAAGCTATCATTTTTTTCTTCCTGTAATTGTTCTACTGTTTCTTGTTGCTGGCAGCCATGAACAGACCAAACTTTGGAAATAATTAATTTTTTTTTTTAGTTTCTTTGCTGAAAGAAATGTTTTTTAAAAGCTTAAAATAAATTTCTTTCTTGATAAAGAACATTATTTTTGGTTTGGACATTTTGATTTTCTTTTCCTACTTTCCATAAAACCACAATATAAGTTTAAAAACTACCAAAATCAAAAACAGCCTGAATACCACATAACCAAATTTATCACTACAGAAATCACTCTCCAATAAACAAAAAAACACACACACACAAAAAAAACCTGAGACAGCAATCAACTTAAACCAAAAATCCCTCAACCAAATAACCAAAAACAACAATAAAAATAATATTGAATTAATAAACAGTTAAAATTCTCCCTAAAATCTACAAGACCTCAAATAACCATAAATTGTTGATAGTATAGTTTAAGAATTCTGTAACCTTTAGTAAGTAATATAGAAAGCTATCAGGAAATGAAGAAAAATAAAATGTGAATGATTTCTAGGCATATCATAAACTTGAATAAAGAAAGATGTCACTGCGATCAAAAAAGATGTTGAAATAATGGTGTCTGTGGAGAATATTTTATCATGTAAATAGAAGATATAACATAATAATTATTAAAAAAAAATAATCTAAAACAAATTCTCAGTTCTTGATTCACCATTTAATCATTTAATTTTTATTTTTTTTCAAGAAATCCTCTTTATTAACTTTCTTTTTATTTTTTTGAATGATATCTTCTTGAATTATTAATTCTATTTTTTCTTTCCCCCTATTTGCTTCTGGTTATTGAGTTGGCTTAACTAAATAGATTGGAAAACCGGTTTATTGATTTAATTTTTTTCTGGCACCTGTCATTTTTCTCCCCCCCCCCAAGGCTTAATGATGTCAATGCTTCGCTTTGGAATCTCTGATAAAGTTCATTTCCTGCAATCACCTCCTATGTGATCAACCTTTTTGTAGTTCACATCATTTTTGTCATCATTTGACAGAACACAGCATGTCTTCTCCTGTCTGTCACTTTATTCCAACTATTTGAACGAGAGTTTCTCTTCAGAGCTTTCAGTTTTTGCCAATAATATAAACATGTTTGATTGGTTATAAACTGCCAATCAATGTTGTTTTTTATTCAAATTCATAACGCTTCATTTGTTGTCAATTTTCTGCTAAGCAACAAATGTTGCTATCAAAAGGAGGAGGAGGAAATATTTGAAACAAATGTTCAATTTTGTAAGAAGGTTTACCAATGCCTGTTGTCGTTATCATCATCTGCAATTCATCATAAGTACTTTATGCATTTTTTTTGCATATAGTAAATAATACTTGAAATAAGTAATCAATAATGTTTTGAAAAAAAGAGGCAGTCGACATGGCCCAGTCAATAGACATTTAGACTTGGGAATCATGGTACATGAGGTCGAATCTAAGTTGTTCCTTCTATGTTGACTTGTCGACTATTACCCAAAGGAACAGTATGAATCCCCATCTGCCTTCCAGCTATGAAAAAAAAGAAGACCCTGGTTATACTGTAGTTTCAAAATCTTAGTAAATATTTAAAAACATATGATTTAGATCATTAACATTAAGATTTTGTTCCATGGCTTTGCTCTATAAAGAAGTTTGTCACTTGATTTAGTTAGTTATTTAAGAAATAAGGTATAACATTGCACAATAAAACCATCAATACAGCAGCATGTAAATGTATATAAATTATTATAAATAATAATGATTGTGCATTTAGTCCTGAATGAAAAGTTGTTTCCTACACTCATGAAAAATAGTATACTAGAGCTGTAGATAAGTAATAAGTATGAAGCAACACTCCCCTGAAAGTTTATTTTACTCTAATCTGGTATTCAAGTACATTCACAGAAATCTTTTTCAATTTACTTTAACCATGGCCGTGCTTAGGGCCCCTGCAGATGGTGCATTCTGCATCAAAGCCACTATGTGGCTATGCACAGTACTGACTTTAACAACTAAGGAGAAATAAGCATATAAAATTATTATTTTCTTATATACTTTATTTAAGGACTGACATTTAGAATTATTATAGTTTTATCTGTAAATTAAATGATTGTATTCAAATCAATTGGCATGCCAATAGGTTATATCAATCATATACCCCTTTACAATGGAATGATTTCAACATTTGAAAATTTAATTTTTGGTGAAAATAGGAAATATAAGATCCAAATTCACTACTTCCATTATTTAGTTGGCAAAAAAGTCAGAACAAATCTATATTTAAGCTTCACGTTTACTAAAAACAGAAGATGAATTTTTTATTGTCAAAAAAGATGTGTTTATCTTTCCATCAAACCTTAAAAGAATTAAATCATCTACAGAGTAATTTCCTTTCTATTTTTGTTACAATCTAAACATGAAAAAGAAAATGAACTATTGATAATGAAAGAGAATAGTGCGTGTTTTATTTATGAGAAAAAATACTACTGGGTTAAAAGAATTTATAGTTGATATATTTACTTCTTTCTCTAGAAATGTAGATAAAAAAAATAAGTAAAGTTTAGTAAGAATCTTTATTGTGCAATTCTTTCCTGTTAGATACCAAAAAGATAGAAAAGTTGAAAAAAAAACATAGAAGTGTTGAAATTTGGTATTTATAGATTCCAAATTGGTCAATCATTTTAAGCAGTTTAGATGTTTGTTTGTTTGTGGTTGATGACATATCAACCTTTTTTGGTCAATTTAATGCCTAGAACAAAATACTTTTGATAAACATTATTTTAGACACACATAGTTTTTTGAATAACATAACTTACACTATTTAATCCATAGCTGGAGGGAATATGGAGATTCATACCTTTCCCAAGTGTATTAGTTGACATCTCAATGTAGACAGAACAACTTGGATTCAAACCTACCTTTTATGATTCCGAAGTCCAATTGCCAATCCACTGTGCCATGTCAACTGCCCCAGTTCAAATGTTGTTAGTACAAGAGTAAACATGAAGCCTGTCATTTTAGTAAAACACTTTAAGCATACTTGATACATTGGAGTTGTCACCCCAGATAAAAATACAAGAAATGATTGAAAATATTTGGACTTATTTATATTAAGAAACATAGGAAATATCCAGTAAATATTAATAACTTTAATCCAGTGTCTGTAGATCATCATCTAGAGATTGGCCAGTTAAAGAAAGCTAATAATTTGTCATGATGAAAAATAATAAAAAAATGTAAACATATTTATTTGTTATATCTTAATTTTCTTGAGTTTTCTTCATTAAACAAAATTTATCTGTTTCTGAATGATTATTCATTTATATTATACACATATGTTCTGTATATTATAAAAGTTCACTTGGTTTAAAAACATTTATGTTCATCAAGAAAAAAAAAAGCAAATTGTTCTTCATTTTATTAGAAACCAGTAGCAGTAATTATGTATAAATGGATCATAAGCTTTTAGTAGATCATTTTCTTAATGTTTGAATATGTATTCATTTAAAATAGTTTGAATTGCAAATATTAATGTTCAATCTGTTAATTCTTCTCTGCACTCAGATATTATAAATAAATATATTTTTTTTCATCTTTTTTCTTTTTTGAACCCCTATATGGTTTGTAATTGAACGGCTTTTCTATACTAGATTGAGTAAATTAAGTTTTTGGTTTGCCCTCTTTTTCCATTGATGCAGAACTAAATACATTTCTAGAAGTTGAAAAGTGACTTCTAAGCTGGTCTGTTTGTATTTGGTTTTTAATTACTGATAAGAATCTTCTATTTCCTAAGTGATTTTGCAGAAAATGGGGAAAAGATAAAATTACTTCCAAACACTGTTCCCTTTTACCTTTTGTTTATGGCAATTACTTGCAGCTATATTGTTTCCAATTAGGAAATACTGAAAATTATATGCGTGCGTGCATGCATGCATATATATATATATATATATATATATATATATATGTGTGTGTGCATGCATGCATATATATATGAAGACTAGCATATTTAATTCTTTAAATATTTGATAAAAAATTCTAAGAAATAAGTCTTATTTAATTTATTAATTTTTAGTATTCTAACTTGATTTTATCACATCTAATAGTCATTTAATGGTCATGTATTACTATTTTATTCTAATGGAGACATGAAATATTATAGTTTTGAATACAGAAGAAACCCTTTTAACCTAAATCATATCTTTAGTTATTAGAGCTGTGAAAAGAATATTTTGAATGAAAGTATGTTGTCACGGCCCTTCTAATAACTACAGAATTAAAAGAAATGGTAAAATGACAAAATAGTAAAGCCTGTGACAAGAATAATCTTTAATAAAAAGCATATTATTACAACCCTAGTTATTAGTTAAACTTTGTTAAATTGTATTAAACTATATTTAAATTTGACAAGAGAGTTATGTTTTTTTTTATAGTTTAATATAAATCTATCTTCAAATTATAAAATGCTTAAACACCCTACAAGTAAAAAGGCTAAACCCAATCAACAAACGGAAATTCAATCTCTTTAACTGATTTTTTTTTCTTTGTTTAACATAAGCTATTTATATGTAATTCACTAGAGATTACTGATTGGTTTCCATAAAGAATTTCCTTTATTTTTGGTTCATTTACATCAAGAAAGGGTATTGCCTAAATGTGTTGGTGTTAAATGATGTGATTTCTATATTTAAAATTCAATTAATCGCTTTTAGGATAAGTTCTTGTCAGTCATGTTTACTGTCATTAAAATTGCATACATTTTAGATAAATAAAAAACAATTGAATAATTAAAACTTTTCTGGTAAAAATTCTAAAGTTTTGTAAAAAATAAAAAGCATTTGCTTCATTTTGATTTGTTTTATGGGGTGATTTCTCTTGAATATTCATTATAAGATTAGATTATCTTCTATTTGCTACTAAATATATGTTTTGATAGTTCATATTCTATGTAATTTTAGATGTCTAGAATTTTTGCTGGGTTTATATAAAATGAATTAAAATTTTTTACTGGGTTTATATAATATATAAAACAAAGAACAGATTAAGCTAGAGGTTTAAATGATCTAAAACTGATAATACCTAAAGTATTAAACAATACATATTAAGTGTTTAGTACAAATAATATATATACTTGGTGAGCAGCACCAACCAAGTTTGGCACAAGGCCATTTTAGTACGAATAAAAGACAAAACTAATGTCAAAATTCTTTTCTAATAATACCTTAACTCAAAAGTTTAACTAGTATAGACTGATAAATGATACACAGTATAGTCACTATATAGTGATTGGCAACGAGGTTGAGCATTAGTAAAAGCTCTGACTAATTGTTTTACTTTAGTTCAAATCCCAGTCAAAAACCATTTCATCTACCTCTAGCTGCCTTGGGCAGATGGGACTTGTAAACTTGGGAGATTCTCATCTAGGTCAAGAGCAACACTGATTACAAAAGCTCTATGGCCTTCTCTGCTGCCAGTCCACTGGGCATAAGCATTTGATGTTTAGAGAGTGTCTATCTGATGCACAACAGATACTACACCTAAAAAATTGTGAAAAGCAAGTTGAGAGCTAAGGTGGAAGTACTGAGGCCCTAACTCAGTGTCAAGACTGACTGACTGACTACATGATGATGATGAGTGATCTAAAACAAATATTATTTCTGAAAACTTAATAATGCTGATTTTTAAAACCTATGAATAAATTCTATAGACATAAATCTTTATTTTCATGACTCTAGAAACAGGAGGACCACATAATGCATTTTAATGCATTACTGCCATTAAATCCATTCTGACCTACTTTGTTATAAATCTATTGCACATTTCTTTCTCTAATCATTAATGATCAATACTTTTTTATGCAATCAATTGATCAATGTGTGATAATTGTAAATGCACAGGAAGGATCTAGATTGTTGAGTAACCTTGGGGAAATAGAAATTCTCTTACCACATTTCCAAGGTATTTCTTAGATTCTAATGTTAAACCAAAAAAAAGTATATTTCCAGATGTTTTTTTTTCTTTCTAATTTGTTTAATTAGATTTCACGTATGGTAGGATTTTTCTTATGGTGCTACTTTCCAAATATGCTATGAACAAAAGAAGGTGTCTATTTTTTTTAAAACCTTTGAATTTCTCTTAAAAGATTTGTGGATGTTTTATTTCTTGAATCAATATCCGATCTTTGTCAAATGTTATGGAAATTATCTTATTTATTCTAAAGTTTTATATTCTTTAGATCAACAATTTCTAAATGTAAGACTTGTTTAAAAATCCTGAGAATACTTTAAAATCTTATAATAATAATAATATATATATATATATATATATATATATACACACACATTACAAACAATATGTTCAGAGGACACACCCATGTG
>JAUZSX010000007.1:218872-239454 GCA_034780655.1 Idiosepius hallami | reverse complement strand
CTTTCTTTTGGTTGGCGGAGCAACCCAGAATTCCGACATCAAGCGACTGGACGATACCCTCTTCCTCCTCGGATCTTAACACAACGTGGGCGGGGAAGGACGCAGAGGGGTACCAGTCGAAAATCAGTGGTACCCGGAGGAACAGTACCACAGTCCAAGCTTTTTCCAATGCTCGATCTCACTGCTGCTCATGGTAAATTTATAACTTAAAATATTGCAGCATTAGAAATTTAAAAAAAAATTTAATATAACATAGTATATAGACACAAAATGTCTCAACGATATATGGGTTATTCCTTATTTAGAGATAAACATTGGTGTGGGACATTTTATGAGAAGTTAGAATCAATACTATGTTTCTACAAACTCTTGATCCAAAGTATGACCAAAAATAATGCCACTTATATTTTTAAAGCTATTTTTTAAAAGTTGAAGAGCTACAAAGACAGGACGGGTGCCATCAAAATGAGCGAACTTTTGTGCTCCAGAATTTATTTTTCTTTATAGTCACCACCATTCTCATTGCACTTTTGCCAGTGATGAACAAGGTAGTCAATTTTTGCGCCACACTTGTTTTCATAGCTCTTTCACTTTGAAAAAAATAAGTTTCAAATATAAGTAGCATTACTTTCGGAACGACCCTTGTATTTGTTGTTTCTCTGCAGCCATGCATACTTGGTGTACTGGATGAAGTGTTTTTAGTCTTGAGCCCAGAAACATGATCTTGATTTTAACATGCTTGTCTCTGAATAATAATTAAACCATATATAGTCATAACATTTCATATTATTACTATCTATGTACTATTATTTTTCAAACCCTATCATTTTACCAATATTTGAATGACATTTTTCATTGATATTCTACTATTGATTATCTACAACTAAATATACTGGTTCCTATGCTGCATTAAATTTGATAATAATTGTTATGGAACTTTAACTCTTGTCTATATTCAGCTCTGTGGAACTCTTTAGTAACTCAGTCTGTTTTGTTTATGTAACTGTATGTCTGTCTTCCTCTTTCTATCTATCCTTTCAAGTGATCAATTGTGCTAAACCAGTGCTTTTTAACCCTTTTCCCAGTGCGGAACCCCATGGAAACATTCCATGGCAATAATTGTCTTAAAAAAATTGAAAAAAAATGTTTGTAGTAAATGAAAAAAAAAATTAACTTGTTTGAATAGATTACATTTATTGTTATCAAAAACTCAATGGAGTCTGGTGTTTCTCGCTCTAGTCTTTAAGATTGATTCATGGCTTTGACAGAAACACAAGAAGTTCATCTTCCACATTTTAAAATACAGTCAGTTTAATTATGTAAAGTTTATAAAAGTTTATACAATAAAACTTGAATTTTAAAAGAAAATATGTATATAATAATCTTATAAGATTTTTCAAAATCTAATTAAAAACATAGAAACATTTTGGTGTTATTTCTTTTTAGTTAAACTTACAAGGAATTAACAATAATAGTATGAGAGTTATTCAATAAATAAGTTTAATCTTTTGGTATAAAGACTTCTAATACAGATAGAAGCTTACTTTTTTTTTCAATGTAGTCTCTCAGTGCTGTCACACACTTTTCCTATCTTTATGCAAGCTTCTTTATTCTCTCAGCATAAAAATCTTTGGACCGATGTCTCAGCCAGTTTGTTACAACACTTTTGACTTCCTTGTCACTTTCAAATTTTGTGCCTCTCGTAAATGCTGTTCAATACTTCGATTCGATCTCTCAAAGTTCTTTTTAATCTGCAAAAGAAATTAAATCTTAGTGAAAAATAAGTAGAAAAAAAAAAAAAAAGAAGCAAGCTTCTGTCTTGAAGACCTTATACTAAAAAATCACCTTATTTATTGAATGACCATTGTATGTGCAATAACTCTGTGAGATACTCTACTTTCCATTTGAACTTGTCTATTGTTTTGATTTTTTTCCAATGAATGTAGATGGTTTCCCTTTTCTGTACTTTTCAACATTTTGAGGATATTTTTGAAATTTGATCTTTACTTTCTGTTGGGGTGCGACACCCCTGCTGGATTTAGTCCAAAGGTATGAACTCTCCCATGATATCTCTTCCACGTGACTGTGATCAGAGTGACCAGGAGACGGAAAGATAGGTCTTAACTAACATGTCTTCTATCAAATATTCCAACTACCAAATGTCCACACCATAACACCTTCTGAGAATGCATGTCTCATCTTTGTATATTTTTTCATGATTATATACAATGAAATAGACACAATTTTTGGTCATGATACTTTCTCTAGCTATAGATTTGACTTGGACAAAATACTATGAAAAGTTGAATCACTTCTGATTATTGTTTTCATGTCTTAATTATTACATATCTCTTAAATCGTTCCAGATAAGCTCTTCATGAATGATAAACTTTGTGAGATTTCATTTAGTATTTTTTTTTTTGCTCCAGAATTCCTAAATCATGTGTCATGCCTTTTGTATAGTTATTTTGATGAAGGGTTTCTCTTATCTTGTCCATCTTCTCTTGATAACTATTGGTGTTTATTCTTTATTGCTTACGCTTGATGCTGTTGTCAGCAGACAGGTATATTTTTTTTACAAATGGTAAGAGATAGTTCCTTTCTTTATAAAGAGTAGGAGTAGAATTTGAGGTACTCTCTGATGAAGGTTGAATTTTAATATATGGATGCAAGTTATTGAACTATATATATAATAGACAATTATTCATGCTTTTTCTTTATTATATTGAGAGACAAATGGATTTTAAATGATCAAGTAGTGCTTGAATGTTCAAACGGAGCAAGGTTGTACGTATATTTAAAAGGCTTTTAAAATTTGTGTTATTCCTCTGTTTGTCTATCTGCTGGTGCAATTGCGAAAAAGACAAAGCACTATATAAACAACTTTTCCTTAAAAAAATTTATGAAAAGCCCAATAAAGATATTTATCTTTTAGTAAAAAATGTAATAAACATTGGTTACTATTATTTTTGTAATAACAAACTATTATTTTTGTAAAAACACACAAAATAGTATTATAATATCCAATGCTTTGAACTTTTACTTCTGATATACATCTTCATATAATTATTAAGTTGTCTGATGAATAGTAATTGTTCTTAGTTACTAACAACAAAAAGGATGAAAACTTTATGTTGCAAAAATAGAGCAAAAATAAAAAAAAAGATTTCTCATGAAACCATTTCTTTTTTAAAAAATTTTTTGAAGAATCATATTAACAGTTCTAATAAGTTGTGGGAATAATATGTAATAATTATTAAAAAGATTAGTTATGTTTTATTTGCTTGTAGTCTGGCAGTTATCACTTAAAAAAAAATCATTATGATTACATCTCAAAGGAGTAAAATATGAAGATATTCTATTCCAGTCTCTCTGGAGATTAGTAAGCAACCAGGCAAATTCTAGTGGCACATCTAAAATCCCCCCACAGTTACCTTTTCCTTTTTTTGCTAATATCTTCCATCACTCTTCCTATACTTCCCTCCATAAGATCCTGCTTGCAACTCTCCAATATATGTTGATTCTCCATGCTTCCTATTATAGTTATTATAATCATCAGCCCTAATAAACCTTTTTTATTGATTTGGTTTTTCTTTCAGTTATTTGTAGTAACACTGTGTATGCCTGTTACACTCAATTCTTCACTTGTTGTCATTTCTTTCTTCACCTCTACTAGTCTAATTTATAAACTTTTGTTTTATTTTTGGTTATTTTTATTTTCATAACATGATTTTTTTAAAAAGAGAACTTGATAATAAATAATGATTCACTGTGATATGGAAAGAAATCGTTAAAATTTGCAACTGACATGGGAGTACTGGACAGCTGTTTTTCGACCTATCAGCAGTACATACCCAGATACCAATTGGGATCGAACCAACAACCCGTGGCTAAGAATGCAAGCATTCTATCACTAGAGCATTGTCCATTTTATTAGAAATCCAACAATAACTTATCAAATCATAGAATTTATTATTTTATTTCTATTTAATTTGCTCTCTTCTCTTATCAAGTTTATCAAAATTTTAAAGGAATCTCTCAGTATTTCTATCATTAATCATTTAATTAATACTGGAAGTTCCTTGATTTACTTTATTTTCTTGGAAGTTTACAAGGAAGAAGGTATTCCACCATTCTCTTAGTCCTTAGTAGACTTGTAGAGTGTAGCTTTTGAAAAATAAAGACTATCTGGCATAGAACTTTAGAGCATTTCATTTCAATATAAAATTATTAAAGGCCTTGGAAGTAGGTTTTGTATTCAAATATGGACTAAGATTAATGAAAGTATAAAATAACTAATGTAGTTTTTTTTTTATTTGAAGACAGATTGAACATTATAAAAGTTGTTTAGATTATTCGATTATTTAGTTTTCAGGCATAGAACTTTAGTTTTCTGCCTGAAAACTAAAAAGTGGCAAATTGCCAAGTTTAGGTAGTTCTTGATCGATGGCTGAATTATAGCATTATGTTGGCTATTGTTGCTTTGAGTTATCTTCAATTACTATTTGTCACTAGAATTGACTGTTGAGTCAAGTTTAGCCAGGAATTTCCCCATTCCTTCTTCATATTGTTTTCTATGTTTTGAATATCTTCCACAATGATAAATCAAATGATACTTAGTTTCAGTATTCTGAGAGTACTTGCCAATGTAATAATGCATTTTGGCTTTTTCATTTAAAAATTGTCTGGTTATTCCAACTTCTACAAAGTTTTCTCTGACTTTTGCTTAGTTTTTCATTGCTGAAAATTTAATACACTCAATAAGCAGAACCTTGTAATTAAAGATTTAATTTTTATAATAAAAATCAAGAAAGCATTTTAAATTTTCTGCCTTATTTTATTTTTAAAATTTTTTTAATGGTTCAAGCCAGTTCTTCCTTTGATAGTGCAGATGTTTTATCCATCTAAGGATTGAAGTTATTTTTTTTCAATTTTCAATCAGTTCTTCATTGATTAAAAAAAAGCAAGATATCCATTTTAAATCTATTTGACATGCCTGTCATTGTAACATGAACGGACAATCCTGAAATGCAGAGGGTAAAGCTGGAATTAAAAGGGGTACCTACTATAGATGTTCATAGTAGGTTTTCTGGTCCCTTGCAAGTTTCATCCTGCTGGTCTTCTGAAAAAGAAAGATGGAACAAGGCGAAGACCAGAGGTCTTGTTTTCATCGTTTTATTCTTTGTCATGATGTTCTTCCATGCGTGTTTTCAACTCCTTCTGCTTATCACACTGCATCACCCCTTTTATATGCAGCTAGTTCGGCATTTCTGAAATCAACCCTACCGAACCTGTAACAATATTACATTATTAAACTAAATAAATGTTGAATATCTTTGGCCCATCATTTAATTTTCAATATTTACCCAAAGCTCAATTTGTGACATGCCACTTTCTATTGAATAGAATTACATATTTGCTTCCTCAATTTTTAATTGTTCAATATTAATTAATTTCTCTTAATTAAGATGCTTTCAAGTTTTTCCCTTATGATTATATTTCAAGTCTTTCATTGATTGTTATCATCAACAAAAATTATTGTTTTATTTGACAATAATTAGTTGAACTAATTTTTAGCACATTTCAATATAAAATTATTAAAGGCCTTGAAAGTAGGTTTTGTGTTCATATATGGACAAAGGTAATTAATGAAAGTATAAAATAACTAATGTAGTTTCTTTTATTTGAAGACAGATTGAACATTACAAAAGTCTTTAGATTATTGAAATCCTATTTTTTATCATCTAAATTAAGCATTCTATAAACTTATTGAGGTCTACAATCCATTTAGAAACAATAAGGTCTGTTTTAGTTTTTTGTTTTTGATTAATGCAAGCTTAGAAATGCTTGCAAACAAAAGGAATTAGGAAAGCTATATTGATTGGTAGAATTTTCATCAATACATTTGCAACTTGCCATTATTTCCTAGTTTTCACTCTAGGGAGAAAGAAGTTCACTGGTCAACAACTCTTCTTATCTAAAGAAGACTATATTGACCCAACATTGCAATAGCAATAAAAATGTAATCAAGTTGAAAATAAAGTATACAAATAGATACATAGTATTTATTAAAGCCTAATTGTATAGAAAGCATATTCTACACATAAACTTCTACATCAAATATTTCTGTTAAATTATTCTGATAAAAATATGTTTGTAATACAATTGTGAATTTTTTAGTTTGAAAATTTTTGACCTTTCATAATGATTTCTTTATTTTATTTGTTCTGTTAATCTGATTTCAGTTGAATCCTAAAAAATAATTTTTTTCTGAAAAATACTTAATATAGAGTGATGGCAATCGCACTTGAAAAAAGGCTTGTGGAATGTAGATAATCTACCTCTTTATAGTAAATAGAGGCTGAGGTCTGCAACTTCAAGAAAGCTTTTTGGTTCAAAATGGAAGTCTAGTTTTAGGAAGACTGAACACCAAAGACATATTATAGTTTGCAAACTCGAGTAGTGAAGGTTGAGCATTGGTAAAAGCTTTGGCTTTGGAATTGTATAACACTAGTTCAAATCCAAGTTGCCTTTACCTTAAATTGCCACAGGGTGATAAGGCTCATTAACTCTGGAGAGTAACTCATGTAGGTGAAGAGCAACGCTGATTACAAAACCCAGAGATATATAGACATCATAAAAATGGTATTGTGCCTTACTTGGGTTTGTGCTCAAACAAGTAAATGTAATAATAAATTTTGCAGATAACTCTGAAGATGAGATTAGAAGTCCAAATAACTTGAATAACTATAATAATCAAGACTCATTAAAAGACAGTTAAACTTTTGTATAATGATTTTCAGTTATTTTGCATTTAATAGTATTCATACAATTTTTTTAAAAAGAGTTCCTTTATTCTACGGTATAATGATTTTTCATTTTAGTTACAAAAGAATCAACATTTTTATAATTAAATTTTCTTCCTTTTAAATTAAAGAAATAAAACATTTGGCAACAAAAGTGAAGGGAAGATATGATTGCATCCATCTAATATAATGAAAAGAATTCCTAGATGTCATGGCATTATTTTAAAAAAAAGAAGACTTCTCCCCCCCTCTGAAATGACAATGCTGATTAGGATTAGATAAAGTCTTCCAGAAGGGATGACTAAGATGACAAAGTACTTGTGAGGTGGAGTTTGGAGTTTGTTGAGATTAACTTGAATAGTTTTCTTTCTTCATTTTTCATATCACAGTAATGAAAGAAACACTTAATATATTACATTTTTACATAAAATCATTAGATTAAGTTTTTGTAAATTACTTCTATACTAACTTTACACTGTGTGATAGTTCAATGATTGAAATGATGAATTGATATTCATATCAGTGAATCAGTTTCCTGTTTGTTGTGATTAATCATTCCTAATGAAATATTTCTGAAAAATACTTATTTTCAATGAATACTACAACAAAAAATAATATATGAAAATAGAGAGGAAATCAATCCCATCTGGTGCCGATTCAAAGTACATACTTAATGTTGAATATTCATGATTGCTGGAAGGGGACTTAAGAAATGCCTAATTGAATCTAAGATTAAAAACAGTTTGCAAATAATTATGAAATTTTCATTAATTCTTATTTAGAATCTCTAATCTATTATATTTTAATGAACATAAGTTTTTGTATTTATCATGGGAAAGTTTTCTATAATCCAGTGCACCTAAAGCTATTTTGATGGTACAATACTGATAATATAATTTCAGGATGAAAACATTAAAATAAATAAATTTGATCACAAATTACTTCACATAAAACTCGTTCTTTGGAAAAAAGACTGAAGTAGGGGTATATAAGAAATATTTATTATATAAATCTAAATGATTACAATTAAAATGGTATTGTAGTTAATGTTAAGTGAAATGTTGTAAAGGTATTACTATGTTATTTAAAAAATGTTTTTATCAATTCATTTGTCTTTATACATTCATGCTCATTTCTTTATGAACTAACTACATTGCAAAACTTTTCATTGAAGGAAAGATTTTAACTTTGAAATTTGTTTTTTTCTAAATTGTAAATAAATATTAGAAAGCCTAATTCTAACAGATTTTATTACATTCATCAAATTGAAAGTTTGAACATCGAAAATTTGACAGTCAAATCACGTTGAGGACACCGGTTAATCACCAAAGTTAAGCAACGTAGAGCCTGTTCAGTACTTATTTGGGTGACCTCTTAAGAATATTAGGTACTGTACCAGTGTGCCAGCAGGGTCCCAAGCACTAGCTGGGTACACCAATTCCCGCTAGATTACTAAAGTTAAGCAACGTAGAGCCTGTTCAGTACTAAGTTGGTTGACCTCTTAAGAATATCAGGTACTGTACCAGTGTGCCAGAAAGGTGCCAAGAACCAGCTGGCTAGGCTGAGCAGGGCTTACTACTCTGCCAGGTGAACACAAAAGAAAACCGTTTATGAAACTGACTCAAGGAATTGGCTCAATGCTTGCTAAGCAAGAGAACTAAATAGATAATAAAGTGAAACATTAATGAAAACAATAAGAATTGTTATCAACAAAAACATCAGGGTATGATTGATTTCTGAAAATAATCATCCAGATGTTGGTGGACGTGTGCATTGAAAAGCTTAATTGATTTTCCTTAGTAATTACTTGCTCTGATTATTTGCTTACACAATTATTTAAAATAAAATCAAAGAAAACTTCACATTTATTCCTATGATTAAAACTGATTAAAAATTGATTACATTAATTTTGTTGTAAAATTTACGTTCTATTACTTTTAACCTTTATGTTACATCAGAAATCAAATTGAAAAAATATGATTAAAAAAACATGTTTTAATGTAATTAGATAAAAATAATGAATCGTGTGAAGTCTTCTCTTTATTTTGGATTTTCAAAATATTTTTTAAAAAAGCAGATTAAAGTTATAAGCTGATATTTCCATTAAGTTTGACCTGTGAACAGGCAAAGAATATGTTCATTGCCAGGGACTTGCCTCTAAAGTAATTAAGGAATATTTTTTGTTTTACTGAAAAATAATTTGTTTTATAAAATTCAATGATGGAATTTTGCTTATTTTATTATCTTAAAACTAGGTTCTTTATTTTCTTTATTTTAAGGAGTTTTGTTAGTTCTGAAAATAAAATGAAAATGTAATAATATAACTACTGTTTGTTTATTCTTCAGATTATTTAGTTATCTAGATTTGAAAGGCAGTATTTAATATTTGAATAATTTTGTATGTAAAGCATTAATTTACAATGGCTGTGAATAATCTATACTATAGAACTTAGATGAATAAAAAATATTTCCTAATAAGCATTATGGAACCATAAAATTCCAATACAATATCAAAAGTAATGAAATAATAGACATCTCTTGAGTGTACTGTAATATATTAATTTATAGTTTATAATATAAAAAACCTACTGCCAAGTTACCTAAAGAGTTTATAAAATCAAGCTAGCAGAAATAAATTTATAGAGCCTAATTATAATCCTAGGGTCTGTATATTACTTGGTGCATTAGTTGGCATGAAGATTTTTAGGAAGAAACCTACAATATTGGTTAATCCTTAATTGTATAATAGAATGATTATCTATACATCAATTAGTAAGATACAGAATCAATATTTGAGTTAATTTTTTTACATTACAAATTTTGTAAGAGATATGACTAATAATTCTTTTTTTTTTTTTTTTTAAACTTTTGTTTTGTTTATTTCAACCAAATACATGTTTTTTTTTCCTGTTTTGCAGGTCTATGTAACAGTGGACCATCGGTTTAACACTTTAGCTGAACTTGTTCACCATCATTCCATTCATGCAGATGGCCTGGTCACCACTCTCCTCTACCCAGCCCCTAAAAGAAACAAGCCCACTGTTTTTGGCTTTAGTCCTGAGCCAGACAAGTGGGAAGTAGAAAGAACAGAGATAGCTATGAAACACCGGCTGGGTATGTTCACATTTGAAATAATTTGTCATTCTTACAAGATTTCTTTTCAATACTTCTTTTTTCTTTTTCTGAAATATTCTATTAGTTTATTGCTTTCAATACTGCTTTCAATACTTCTGAAATATTCTGCTAGTTTATTGCATAATCTCTGAGGTTTTTATATTTCTATACTGTAATGTCATCTGTTCTAAGGTGCTATCATCAGAAGGTTCCATCAACATAGTGCTCAACCATTTTAAGGGAGGTACCACAAAGCATCCTGACTATGAGGTCAGCATGAGTTAAACATCTGTTCTTGATGGAACTTATACTTGCTTTTTAATGAGGGGGAAAAGTCTCTTTTGGAAAATACATCCATCAATATCAGATATTTATGGCTATTTGCCCTGTGTCTCTATACTTGTGAGATCTCGAAGAGTGCAATTTGCTGGCCATTGCTATCATGCTAAAATTGAGGTAGAATCACTTCTTCTATGGAAACCACATTCTGATTATCCAAGTGCTAGAAAACTATCATTTCCTGATGTCATCCCCAGGGATGTAGGTATCTAAGGACAGCAATGCTTGATAGGGAAGTTTGGTGCGGGTCTGTTAGGTCCATAACAGTGACTGCAGTCGACTGATAATAATAAAAGATCACCAGAAGAGAACAATGTTTTGATAGAAAACAATTGTCTGTTTAACTCCTTTCTTTGTCAATAGCTAACCTTGAACTTCAATTGTCTTTTGGAATTCAATGATCATCACAAATACTAAAACTTAATTTTCTATTTGATACTCTTTAAAGTATGATTTATTTCATTGTTTGAATTATATTTGTTTTCATCTTTGTAATAAGTGTCATGAAATAAGGAAAGCAACTGGAAAACTTAGTATCCTAAATAACTTAATGAATTATTTCTACACTTGATAATATATTTTATATCTTCTTAAGATAATTTTAGAAAAAACAAAATTGTTTGTATAAAAAAACAGTTTTTATGCTTGAATTTTATTGATATTTACTATTAAAAATTGTTCTTTTATTCTGATTCTTGTTTTAAAAGAAGATTTGAATTGCATTACTTAGAAATTTAGAAAATTTTCAAATCATTGTCAGGTTTTTTCAAAAAGATTTTTATAGTTTCTTGTGTTTATTAAAAAGTTTTCTTAGTGTTATTTTTATCCACATTGTTTGAGATTGTTTCTCTGATACAAACTGTCTTTGCCACAAATTTTAATTAAGTATTGCTGATTTTGTATCTCTAAGTAAAGGACTAGGATCCAAAGCTTAAAATAAATCTTTTTGTGGAATTGGCTTTGAGCCAAATGCCCAACTTCTTTAGAGAACTTGTTTTCTTTTTGCTTTCTTCTCCTTTATTTTAGTAGTCTTTTTTTATATTCTGTGGAGTTAGCAACAAAGTTTTTATATATCAGGGCATTTGTACCACAGAAACATGTGTAGCAAGTCTACATAAGTCTTTATTCATTTTATGTTACTTTTTGCAACTATGTCTTTTTTTTTGGTTTTAGTTTTCTCCAGAAATAGCAGTCTTTCGTTCTTTGAAGTTCATGATAGATAGATTGTGTATTTGTTTGAATGCATCCTAAATTTAGCCACATTGTTCTAGTATTGATTTTCTTTTATAACTTGTGTGTATGTCCATTTATTAAATGCAGCAAGAAAAGTGTGTATCATGTGTTTATTCCTGTTTAAGTATGTGTATACATGTAAAAACTTTTTCTCTTTCTTTGTCTTTATATTTATTAATCTGTAGAGTAAGGTTGCTTATATCTATAGTTAGAATGCTTGATATCAGTGATAGAGCATGTAGTAGATAAGCATAGACTTGGAGTGAATGGTCTTTAGTGAATTTTAATATCTTTCCTATGCTGTCATCAGATATATTACATGCAAAAATGCACAGATGAAAAGTAATATTCTTAAGATTAAATATAGAAAAGTATAGGACAAGTTGTTATTTATTGCCTTCCAGTTTGCAAACATGCATACAAGTGATACAAAGCATGCATGGAACATCTCTGCAACTGACCTGACAAAGAGAAAATAAGAAAATAGTATTGGGTACTTTTTTATTAAGTTGATTTAAAGCCAACGTTGATTGTCTCATCTCAACATGTTGAAACTTTAAAGACAAAACTTTCTATAATTTGTGGGGGGAAACTGAACACAAAGCAGGAATAAAAGAATAATTAGGCTTTTTCTTTTTAACATATAAAAGTCTTTTAAATCAAATTACTTCAATTTCCATAGAGAGTGAGAAGTAACAATTTTGGGGTCAAATATGCCTTAACTCCGAAAGTCCTAAATTGATATCTAGAAAGTGTAACTCAATATACATAATATATTTTCAATTTAAAGGATCTTTGTGATATCACAAAAATAAAAAAAAAACTTTTGAAACTAGAAATGATAAAACCATATTTTCTTTCAATTTTGCAATTGCTTTGATAATTTCCAATTAGGACATAGTTATAAAAAGCAATAGTCATGAACTTGTTTTTAAAGCCCTTTTGAACCTCACAATATTTATTGTATCTTTCACTATTGTAAGTTCTAGGAAACTTTAGATGAGTGCAGGGAAGTATATTTGGCCTAGTGGGTAGGCAGTTGGATTTCGGAATGGTAGTGCGCGAGTTCGAATCTAAGTGTTACATTTGCGGTCATAATTTGACTAATAGCCTTGGGAAAGGTAGAATCCTCAAATTCCCTCTAGCTATGGGTTAACAAGCGAACATTGTGTTATTAAAAAAACAAAACTTTGTGTGCATATAATGATTGTTCTCGGTATTAAATGATCAAAAAAGTTGATATGCTGTAAAACAAAAACAATCAGATGAGTGTATCTCTTCACAACCACCCTCTTGCAAAAATAGCAAAAAGTCTTTGTAAAATTAAATGAAGTATTTTTTAAACATACACATACTTTCAGAAAATTTAGAAAAAAATAATTCTTTACTATTCACACACATTAGAGTCAACTTAGTTTTAATGGAATGCTGTTTGTGATTATGCTTATTCCTTTTGTCTTTGAACAAATTTTGAATACCAATATTAGTAGGGCTTGATTTCACAGATGCCAATTTGATTTCTAATTTAAAATAAAAAATATAAAGGAGCAAAAAAGAATTCAAATGTATAGATGTATTTTTTGACAGGTGTATTTTTTTTCCTTTTATTAAAAAAGGAAAAAAAATATAAACATTATATGCCAGAATTTTAGTCAGATCATTAATCGAATAGGCGATTGGCCAGACATTGAAAGAATTAGAGCTTTAGAATTTATGCCAATTGACAGACAATCATTTTGATGAGTGGTATCTTTATATGTTATTATACTACTATAATCTGTACATTACAAGAATATGTGTGTGTTGGCATACTGATCTCTAAAGGTTTAGCTGGCTCAACCACTGAACACACACTATTTAGTGTTAAGTTTCATAGGACTATGAACTTCACAAACAATCCCCAGCTGCATGTAAAGATGTCTGTCTAACCAAAGACTAAGAGTGCATCAACCCAGTGGTTTAACCATGCCTTCAGATACTAACCTGGGTATTTCCAAGTGCAAAATATGGTACCCGGTATTCTTAAATGGTCATCCATCTAACTACTGACCAGGCTTGACGTTGCTTAACTTTGGTGATCTAGCAGGAACTAGTGTCTTCAATGCGACTCAACCGTAAGAATATATGAACTAAGATCTTATTAAATAAATTACTAACAAATAATGTCTGAAGAATTAGTAAAAAATATTAGTGTAGTAAATTTCATTAATTGATTTGGGCTCATAATTTAACAAGAAATGTCTTATAAATTTTTACATTTTTAGGATAATTATACATTTATATATATTTTTATTTCTGTGTATTTTGCATTAAGTTATTTTCTAATAATTATTATTATTATTATTGTTATTATCATTTAAATATATTGATTGATTGATTGGTTTATTTGACAAGCATATCGAATCCCATTTGGTCATTCAATGCTGAAAACTGTTTTAATTCACTGTGCTTAGTTGTTTTATACTTTTTGCTTGTTTATGCTTTGTTTTTGTTCATTTGTTTGTTTGGTATTTGAAGGTGGTTAGTTGTCTTTATTTTTTGGGCAGAACAAGGCTATTTGTTTTAATTTTTTAAAAGGTTTTTGACTCTACCTAGGAACATAAATGTTTTCTTTTTAAAAAGTAAACCATTTTCATAACTATAAGTAAATATTTACATTTATCTAGTTTTGATTGGGTTTTCTTTAAATCTGTATAAAAAGAACAAATAGCTTGGGAATTCTATGGACATATATGACCTGTATCTTTATATTTTCACTTATTTGCCTTAACTATTATTAATGAATAGAAATTGCAATAGTGCAACTGACAGGTGTAATCATAACTTGAATGATTAAACATGTCTCTGTCTTTACTATGATATTCTTATGTTTCAACCTATTGAGTTGATAAAATGGTGCATTTGTAAGCAGCTTGTTAGGAAGTGTGTTCAGTGGAGCAAAGAAAATGATTTCCTTGATGCATCTACATTGCTGGCTGCTGCTTTGATATATTGTTTGGTTATGAGTGGAATATAACAGTTGGTCATAAAGAGAGAAGATACTTCCTTCTGCTCTTATAACTTTGTTAATTATTTCTCCTTACTTAGAATGTTATTTCATTGTTAGCATCCCGGGCCTTGTTAATCTGGCAAATTTGCCATTAATTGCTTATTCAGTATTTGTAATTACAAAGTCATCGAGCTGACGGAGATCACCAGCATCGAGGCAATGCCGCTGAAGTCGCAGCTGCACTGGGTGGGGCATGTTTCCAGAAGGGAGGATCATTGAATCCCCAAGATAGCCCTATGTTACGAACTATCTACTGACCATTGCAAAAGAACGGGCGCAGAAGAAATGGTACCAAGACTCTTTAAAGAAGTCCCTCAGACTCTCTTCCACATTGACCACCACCAGTGGTCTATTCTCACTGTTGACCATGACACCTGGCGATGCACTGTTAAGAAGGCTGTCACCTCCTTTAAAGTCTCTCACACAGCGAACTTGTGGGTGAAACGCTGAAGGAGAAAGACCCGGGAAGCTTCACCAGAGATGCTTGATATGTCTTTTTTTGCTGGAGCTGTTGCGTCCGAGCCTGCTTATCTAGCATCGGAATCGTCAGCCAAAAATGTACCTGCAATCGATGTTCATAGTAACTTTGTTCGCGAAGCCAAGCCTAGAGAGAAAAAGAAAGAGAAAAGAATACTAGAAATACAAGGTTAGACTCTTTCCTTCTCTCTCTCTCTCTTTCTCTCTCTCCACCTTTCTCTCTCTCCTTCACCATCTCTTTCTCTCTCTCCCTTTCTCTTTCTCCCTCTCTCTCTACAACTCTCTCCCTCTATTTCATTCTCTCTCTCTTTCTCTCTGTCTCTCCCCCCCATTTTTCTTTCTCTTTGATTTATTAGACAGGACACGCACAAAAAAATAAACAGTCGGTTTTTGCCTGTATATCTATCACATTAGGAATTAGACTCCTTTCTATTGTTTGTTTGTGTTTTGTGACATATCAACCCTGGGCAGCGACGGTGGAGCATTAATAAAAAGCTTGGGCTCAGGAATCGTATTACGCGAGTTCAAATCTCGGTCGAAAATCATTACTTTCACTTTAGCAGCCTCGTGCAGAAGGGGCTCGTTAACTCGGGAGATCAGCTCATCTAGTTGAAGGGTAACACCGAATGTAAAAAGCCCGGGTAAGAGCCCGAAAAAATGGCCTTGTGCCAAACTTGGGTTTGTGCTCACCAGGTAAATATAATATCAACCCTTTTTAAGTCATTCAATGCCAAGAACAATCATTGTATACACATCTTTTAATGACAAAAATGTCTGCTATTAACCAATAGCTAGGGGGAATTCGGGGATTCATACCTCTCTCAAGGGTAACAGTACAATTATAAACGCAAATAGATCGACTGGGATTCGAAATCACATACTACGATTTCGAAGCCCAACTGCCTACCTACTAGGCCAAATGGACTTCCCCGATTCCTGCCTAGATAAATTTATTTGCTCCGAAAAGACAACATTCAATATACAGGGTGATCAAAAAATCCCTGTGCACCTAAAAATATTTTCAGTAACATCATTTTGTACACAGGGTGATCAAAAAGTCCCTGTGAACCTAAAACTATTTTCAGTAACATCATTTTGTACACAGGGTGATCAAAAAGTCCCTGTGCACCTAAAAATATGTTCAATAACATCATTTTGTATACAGGGTGATCAAAAAGTTCTGTGCACCTAAAAATATTTTCAGTAACATCATTTTGTACACACGTGTTTTATATATATATATATTTATTAAAAATCAGGTGCACACGTGTTTATTATTTTTTTTTTTCATTTCTTTATATATTTATTAAAAATCAGGTGCACAGGTCCCTGTGCACTTGATCTTTAATAAATATATAAAAAAAATAAACAGTAATACAGTAGTACGCGGGTTCGAATCCAAGTTGTTTCGTATACGTTGATAAGTGAACTATACTCACGGGAAAGGTATGAATTCCCGTCTTTCCTCCAGCCATGGATTAAATAGTGCAACTTATGTATTAAGAAAAAATATGTGTGTATAAAAATAATGTTTATCTAAAGTTATTGTTCTCGGCATTAAAAATGACCTAAAAGGGTTGATATGTCGTTAAACACAGAACAAACAAATAAATCATCTGTGTCCTAGTTAGTGTATCTATCTAACAGACAGAAAGACAGAAGGACAAACTGATAGACAGACTGACCAATAAACAGAGGGACAGACAGACAGACAGACTGAGAGAGGAATAGAGTGTGGAAAGGGTGTTGGCATAAATCGTCTGGCAAGTAATGTAAATTAACGCAAGGGCAATTGTCAGAGAGACAAAATTCTGCTTGCCTCCTCCCCCTTACAAAGAAATAAATCTGCGAGGGGGAAAACACCTGCACTGCGTCTGCATCATCAGTACCTGTCCGAAATAGCCTGGATTTTCTCGAATTAAAGGAAAGGGAAGAGAAAAGAAAGAAAAAGAGAACAAAAAAAGGAAAAACTTCAATTGTAAAAAAAAAGTGTTAAAGTCAACAAATAAAAAAGGAATGAATGAGTTTTGGTTCGGTGAAAGAAAAAAAGAAAAATGGCGGGTGGAGATGAGATGGAATGTGATGGTAATGATGAAAAAAGAGAAAATTTTAGATCCAAATTTACGTTCCACAGTAGGACGCTGGAGAATGTCGTTAGTGATATTATAAAAAAAAAGAATACTTGGTTGGAATCCGGTGGAGGATAGTTTGTATTCGATAAGGATAAATGGAGTCTTTCTAAGCTTTGATTGGCAATCCACATAGTGATGGTGTCGCGATAAAAAAAATACTATATTATAGAACTGGCGACCATGTCATTACTAGCCATGAGGGTGAATGGAGTCTGTCTAAGCCTTGAATGGCAATCCACATAGTGATGGTGTCATAATAAAAATACTGATATAGGACTGGCGAACATATCATTACAAACCATTTGAAACTGTTATGAAGTTGGCGCAAGTTAGTCAAATCCATAACAGTGACCACGGTCGACTGATGATGATGATGATGATGATGATGATGATGATGATATAGCTATGACCCTGGGAAAGTCTCGGGTCTTGCCACAACAAACTTTCATCTCCACGTAAACCTGGCAGAGATGATCAGTCCCTAGTCCCTTATGCACTCTCCATGAATGCACTTTCAGACGCTGTTTAAATAGCGGCTTGGATCTATACAAACTCATCCTGACTTTTGATCCTGGGAAACTTTCGGGTCTTACAACGTCAGCCTTTCATCTCCACGCAGACCTGATAGAGTTTATCAGTCCCTAGTCCACTCTCTATGAGCGCACTTTGAGACGCTTTTTAAACTGCGGCTGGGATTTTCGGATTGGTTGAATTCAAATGGCATGTGGTTTTTGAATTCTAAAATAGAAATTAAGCAACTGGTAATAGCTTAGAATGAGAAGAAATGATTATAATAAAATCTAATCCTTCTTAATAATTGGGGTTATATGCAGGCTTGCGACCAACCCCACACTCACAAGCACGCGTATGCAGGGGCGGACTGGAGCTTTATAATGGTCCGGACATTATCTTCATAGCAGCCCATATCGCACAAAAGTAGACCAAAAATAGCAACTGGTCTTATTAAAATAAGTTCAATGAATTACAGTTCTGAAATAAGTTCAATGAATTACAGTTCTAAAATAAGTTCAATGAATTACAGTTTTTAAAGAAACAATCTACACTCCTATATTGTTAAAATGATTTATACTTGTTTCAGACACCAATTCCTTTGGAAAAGGTATAAATCTTCATATTCCCTCCAGCTATGGGTTAAATAGAGAACTTTGTGTTATTTAAAAAAAAACTACGTATTTATACATAAAACGATTGTTCTCTGCATTAAATGACCTGAAAAGGTTGATATGCCGTAAAACACAAAAAAACAAACAATCTTTTTTTCTCTCTCATTCTAAATTTCTCTTTTAGTCAATCTTTATAACATCCTCTCTCTCTCTCTCTCTCTCCCTCTCCATCTTTCTCTCTCTACTTTTCTATATATATATATTTCTCTCTTTCTTTATTTTATCCCTCTCTCTTTTTCTGTCTTTCTTTCCCTCTCTCTCACACCCCCACCCTCTCATGCTCTCACTTCCTATTTCTCCTTCTCTCTGTCATCTCTAACCAATTACCAGCAGGTGTCACTAAAACCAATTAGTCCCCTAAAGACCACAAGCCCTATCACATGGTGTTCATATTCTAAAGTGTTAGAAATTCTAGCTGTGTTCCCTGATTACGAGGGATGGGGGAACCTTCGAAGACCCGAAAGGTCCTCAGTCGACCTCATCTTCCTATTTAAACAACCGATGACCAATTAAGTCCTACGTCCTATCTCCCATGAACGTTCCTTTTTTATTTTATTTTTATTTTTTAATCCCTTAAGCAAATATCGTTTTTGGCCCCGTTCCTAATTTGGGGGAGGGGAATCCTGCGAATTGACTCTAAGGACTGTTTTTTTACGGACCCTGTATTTAACAGGGCTTCGTAAGCAAAAAAAAAAATTCACCCACCCTGACTCTCATACGGAATATTCTGTGGTGAACACCCGTAAGTTCCCTTGAATAAACGTCCCGATCTGAGGAATACAAATAACTGCCGGGTATTGTATTACATTTCTAATTCCATCCGTTTTAGGAAGGGACAAGGTTTAGCTTTGCATGAACAACGCCGGGTGAAAGGAAGGGGCAAGGGAGAAACGAGTTTATTTATATGGTTTTTTGTTTGTTTGTTTGGGGTTTTTTTTTTTTAGAAGGGTTTTTTTTTTCCTGGTTTATAGGCCCGGCTATAACAATGTTTGCTTATTCACCTATTTGTTTATCTTGGATTATTGGAGTGACTGTTTTGCAAAATAGGAAGTCGTTACTTCTTTCTTTATCAGCAGGTTGATTTCTATGTCAAATAAAATTAGTTTTGTTAATTAGCGAGGGAATAAACGAAAAATTCCTTTAGTTAAAAACGACAAAGGTTTTAGAAATATAAAAATAATTTGGACGGATAGATAGAATCTACAGTGTCACTTATATATATATTTTTTATATATATTATTATTCTAAGTAATAAGGTTGTTTAAAATTATAGTTAGAGTGCTCAATATCAGTGATAGAGCGTGTATATTAGTTGAGCGTAGACATGGAGTCAACTAGAGTCGACAACTGCCAGTTTCTCGCTATGCATTCGTCAGGTCAAAAAGCTTATATATATATATATAATATCATATATTTACTTGGTCGAGCAGCAGCCCGAGTTAGGCACAAGGTAATTTTCATGTGCATTAGATAACTGCGCTTTTTCCATTCAGTGTTGCTCTTCATCTAGATGGGTTGCTCTCCTTAGTTAACGAGTCCCATCTGCATGTCATAATATATATATATATATATATATATAGTTATGTCTGACAAAAAATTGCCAAATGGCAGTACAGCAAGGATAAAATGAACGTTTCACAAAAATGATAGTTCTTGGTATTAAATGACATAAAAAGGTTGATATTTCATTAACAAAACAAACAAATATACATACACACACATATTTTTTCATTTCAGTATTTTCCTCGCGTTTCTCTTAGTAAAAATATACAGTTTTACGTGCTGGTCATATAAGGCCGATAATCGGGTTAAACCGACTTTAAGCTATTTACGTCTTCCTCACAGATGGCATTTATCTGAAAGCATTGTGTCCCTCAAGAGGCCAGAGTTTACAGCGTAGGTCTTCCTCGGAAGGGTGAGGATTATTGACTTGCGATGTCGAAGAGCGGAACTAGGACGCAAAGGAAATGAAGGTCAGGCAACTTTCGAGGCTGATGAAGCTTTGTAGTAGGGCAATCTGCCACACGATCACTCAATAGGGGCCTTTGGGTCGTCATTGTCCTAAAACACACAAACAGACTTAAATAGATTGAAATCTCTAAGAGTACAGACTACTTGGCTGGTTTTTAACGGCTTAAAGTTTCATAAAATATATGATATTTACTTGGTGGGCACACCCAAGTTTGGCACAAGGCCATTTTTACGTGCTCTTACCTGGGCTTTATATATTCGGTGTTACCCTTCACCT
>JAUZSX010000007.1:175176-186725 GCA_034780655.1 Idiosepius hallami | reverse complement strand
AAAGCCCGGGTAAGAGCACGTAAAAATGGCCTTGTGCCAAACTTGGGGGTGCTCACCAAGTAAATATCATATTTTGTCAAGAACCAAATCAATATAGTGTTCAAAATAATTAACGATTTAATAAAGAAAATAATAAAATATAAAGATATAGAAATAAAAAGACTTTTAGTGTGTTATAACTAGCATATTTTTTTTAAAATATGCTTTATATTCACTTGATATGCTGGAAACATTCTTCAAGCATATGCTTAATATGCTTTTTTTGTAGGAATACTTTTTTTTTTTAAAGAATATGATTTTTATTAAAAGCATTTTCTTTTTCCTTTTTTTTTAATATGATTTTTGTTGAAAGAATCTTTTTTTAAAAAGAATATGATTTTCGTTAAGAGTATTCTGTATGCAAGGAATATTCTTGTCACAGCCCTAGTTATAACCTTTTAAAATTAAGATTAAATAAATTAAAGAAAATTAATAAAATAATGTATATGAATAGAAATGAAAATCAGCTTCACTTTATGTATTAATTTTGTTCTTGACTGGTTAAATATCTATTCAATATTCTCCAAATTAAGCATTTAACATATTTAACCAATATTTTTAATGTGAAAATTCCAAAAATATAAAGATAAACTATTAAGCAGTCTTCAAAATTTTCCAAAAAAATAAAGGTAAGAGTTTTTGAGGCATCATTTTATTAATTTTTTTTTCTTCTGAAATAACTATTAATAATATCAAAAATTGTACATAGAGAGATATGAAAACACAATATACATGAGAAAATGTTTTATTAAAAAAGAAAAAAAAAATCCCTGTATTTAGGAATCAGGAACTAGCTGCTTACAGGATCCTCCATTGAGGTAAAAAAAAATAAGGGCTGAGGAAATAAGGGCCATTCACCCTTATTTTCTCTTTACCATGGCGGTCCCAAACAAAGGACTTTTTTTGGGGGGGAGGGGAGGAGGTTGTGAATGTGTATGAAACACTGGAGTCTACATATATACAATGATCATCTTTGGATAAAAAGACAATCTCTCAGCCCCACCTCTTCCGGCGAAGTCAGGAACCAAGAACAGTTCTTCCATTGCAGCAAACACGGCCTTGTAATGTGGGCACACAATTTTAAAGATACCATTATTCCAAGCAAGAACTTACTGTTAAAGAAAAGAAAAGAAAAAATATGAGGACCTTATAAGCTAATTAAATAAACTAGGAATAAAAAAAAATAAAAAAATAATTTGCAGATTTAATTATTTAACACATACTATTTTTTTTCTCCAAAAGCCTATATATAATAAAACTTATTTAAAAACCAATTTGTTATTGTAAAAAGAATCATTAATTTATTTAAAATTATTAGTTAAATGGATATAATATTATTTAGAATTCATAATTTCTGTTTTAAACTGAATTAACTTAGTAGTTATTTTCACAGTCTTAGAAATTACTAGTATGAAGAAGAAAAAGAGTTTATTGTTTGTTTTATGTTTAACGGCATATCAACTTTTAAAGGTCCTTTTAATGCCGAGAAGGATTACTTTTGATAAATGTTATTTTTATACATACATTTTTTTTTTAATAACACAAGTTGCACTACTTAATTCAGAGCTGGAGGGAAGATTATGATTCATACCTTTCCCAACGGTATTAGTCAACATGAAAACGAAGAAGGAACAACTGGGATTCAAATCCGCGTACTACCGTTCCAAAGGCCGACTGCCTATCTACTAGACCCTGTCGACTGCCCCAAAAGAGTTTTAAGAGTATCAATGTTTTAGATTTATTTTCTATCTTTTTTCTCAACTTACATCTGATTCAACATAATCATCATCTTTGTCTGCTTTTGGATAGGGTTCATTTTCGTCCATGCTATCTCCATTTTCTTCATCATCATCCTCGTCATCATCATTATCATTGTCTTCATCATCATCATTGTCCGCGTCTTCATCATCATCATCTTCATCATCATCACAATCTATTACTATTGTTTCTTCTTTGGCTTTCTTTCGTTTCTCTGAAGCTTCTTTTTTTCCTTGTTGCTCCCGCCGGAATGCTAAATCCAAAATCAGTGAATTACATGGCATAAGAAAATCACAAAGTGAAAAATATTGACATTTTAAAATATTATTTTACTTGTCTTACATCTGTCCAGTGTAACAAATAATCATCATCATTATAAACAGTAATTAGAGAGGAACAAATCACCTCCCTTCACTATTAGCTTCCTTTTCACAGAATGCTAAGTAAAATCAGTGAATTACATTCCTTAACGAATTAAAGTAGATTTGAAGCCTACATTTGCCATTGTCAGAAGAAATAATATAAATGTCAGCAAATTCAAGTCTTACTTACATTCAAGACAAAATTTTAAAGGGTCCAAGAATTGGTCAAACTCCATATCTTGCATAGCAGACAGAACATCTTGAGCATTAATAGTTTTTCGTTTGGATCGTAAGGCAAAATTATTTGAACTAAAATAAAGAATAAAATAAAAATCTATGAAAAATATAAACAAAAAAGTTTCAGGAACAAACATTAAGTTTGATCTTTGAAGTTAGACAATGAGTCTGAATATAAGTAAATAGGTCCAATTTGTTATTGCAATTTGGACCTTTTTACCAATACCAAATTGGACCCATTTCAAATTCGCTCATTAACAATAATGCAATGATGTCCAATTTTTTTTATGTCCACAAAAGATGGTCCAATTATGCAAAATCAACTATTGGCAAAATATCCCAATTTTTTTAAAAAACCAATTAATTAATTAGATAGATCGATGATTATTTCAATTTTCAGAAGGGTTAGGGTTAGGCAATTTAATTTTTGGGGTACCAATCTTTTGGACGGTTTTTGGCTTTTTTTGTGGATGTTAAAAAAAACTGAACATTATTATTGTCGATGGGGGACATGGCAAATTGGACCTTTTTGGAAATGGATGTTTTGACTTATCACCATAAATAGTTAATGCAAAATGTTATCAATATACTCACCATGAGGTAGCATACAGTACAAAAACACTGGCTGCTTTTGAAATGGCTAAACGGGCTTCTTTTGAAACATTAACGCCTTCAGGAATCTAATAACAAAAACAAAATACAATCTTTACTAATATCAATTGTCATAATTATAAAAATTGTAGTTATGGTTTAAAAGCAGGAGTCAGTAGACAACAGATGATGAATCATTTTTTAAGTAAAAAATATTTAAACAACAGACAGTGAATTTTGTTTTTCCCCTCTTTCCTTGGACATGATAGGCAGTAATATAAAGATTTTTTTAAAAAGTATTTTCCCATTTTATTTTTGTTAAACTTGTAAAGTAAGAGGTATTGTTTAGTTGCGATTATATTACATTGAAACACTCAGATAATTTATTTTCATGTTTAATAACACTGTTCTCCTTCATGATACAGCGATTTGGCTTCTTCTATGAGTCTTTATAGCTGGCTCTCATTCTCCAAAAGGTTGCTGAATCCTGGTTTAAAGAATCAATTGTTTTAGCTTCATTTTCAATTTATTTACTGTCTTAATAGAATTTGTGTAATTTTTTATCAAAATATTGAACTAAATTTCTCAGATTATTGTTTTGATAATAATTATCATGTTTAACTGAGTTTTTCTTTATGTCACAATGAAGCCACTGGTCACAGTCTCTTAAAATGACACAAATTTTGGTAAAAACGTTTGGGCTACACACAAGCTAAAAAAGGGGTTCACTGACTTTTCATCACCTGTGCTTACATCACCAGATTATTAATCACGGAAATATAATCACTAGATTTTTAATTATGTGTTTTTTTTCATTACATGAACATTTAATCACCCCGACATCTTTAATTATCACAAAGAAAAGAATTACATTTATTTATGTAATAATGTTATTTATTTATGTTTTTACGTTAAATTGTTAGGACCTTTGTCAATTTTTAGGTTATTTGCAAAAATTGATACATATTATGAAAAATAATCACTCTTAAGGATTCGAAAAATGAATAAATTGTGTGCTGAAAAAACATCTTTTTTAGAGAAAACATTTGGTAAAACTTTGTTCAAATGCTTTCAGAAATCCCCAAGTGATTAAAATTCTCGAAGTGATTAAGTGTGTAGATGGTGAAAAAAAACCTCATGTGGTTAAAAGTATAGTGATAAATATTCTGTGATTAATTGTCAAGTGATGAAAAGTCCATACATTAAGAAGGAATACATTTGTCAGGCTTTTTCCTCAAGCTTCAGAATCAACCTCTAGCAAATACTTATTGATTTCTTGGTATTTTCTCACATGACATCTTATTTGCATTAAGGTGATATATGATCATTTATGAAGCGGCATGACTTCTAAATTCTAACCTAGAAATATAGTTTTGGTGTGGCTTTTCAGCTTTGACCTACAACAGCCTTTTTGTTTGCAAACGCAGCTTCATAAATGATCAATATGAGACATCAATGATATCTGGCTTTTTAAATATTCAAATGAAAAGTAGAAAGACTACATCTGATGTAAAGCTTTATCTTTTTTAGAAATATAAAATAAATTTAGCATGATCGTAAATTTTATCAAGGATAGTTTGTTTTGTAGAAAATGAAGCTGAGCCAGATTTAATTTTAACATAAAGAGTATAATCTGAAGTATGATATCGAATAACATAATATTGCTATCAGATGGTTGGTGCTTGATCAAGTAAATATAATATCTGTACTTAAAAACCTTCATGAGTTTTTTTTTTATAATTTAAAAAAAAAATTGAAAAAAGAAAGAAAAAAAAAGCATCAAAATAAGAGTAACAAATAATTTTTTGTTGAAATGTTTGGTTCCTACTTACTGCCTCTTTGATAATTCTTGTGATGACTGCATTAGGCAAATTGAGATCTTCAGGTCTTTCAGCCATCGTTTTAGAAATGATCAATGGTACATCTATAACAACAAAAAAAACAACAGTTATGAATCAACAAATTGGATTACATCAGAAAACAATTATAGATCTGTAGACTCTTCTAGATATACAAAATTTATTAAAAAGCCAATCTTTGAAATGGTCATTCAAAATAGAAAGAAAAAAAAACTGATATAATGGAATAGTCTAACACCCTTCACAGAAAAAAAAGGAATATGTATATATACACCTTCTCACTTAAATGATGCATAAGGCAGAAAGAAAGAAAAAAAGATGTTGAGAGACTCTTTAGTCACATGTATACCCCTTGTAAATAAATACTTGTATTAAACCCTAACCAAGCGTTATTGATGTATTCCTTAGCAATGTAAGATATATCAAAACCATAACAGGTTCACATGTAGGATTTAAATTTTTTTATAATTTTCTTTACTCTTAATTGATCTCATTGAAACCTTTCCATGGATTAGGCATAATGTGTAATCAAACTTTATTTTTAAATAGACAACTATAGAATATAATTGATTAACTTTCTGTGAAATTGAAGGTGAATGCAATTCAACTAATAATTATTATAGAACAAAAAAAGCAGAGTGGCTTTACTAAGATAATGCCTGAAATGCATAAGAAAGCTTACAGAATGATGATGGGTTTAATGTCAAGGTTTACACTTAAGCCAATGCTGAAACTGTTTAATTTTTAGATAATAGAATTCTAGAACTTTATTCACTTCATTGTCAAGTTTCAATAAAATCTGTTGAAAAACGAGAAACTTATCAAAATTTTAAATCTGGCTCATAGGTGTTTCAGGCTGTACATTCTCATGTCATCAAAATTGAAATAAAGATTTGATTTTTTTTTTAAATAGGTATTTTTTACCATGATTAAATTAATTTAAAAAACAAAGTCCACAACTTATCTATTATTCCATCCTTGGGACTTATTTGAAAAGTCTCACAAACAAGGTTCAGGTTCAAAATTATCCTCTTAAAAACAGTTAAAAGAAATTGTTTAGAAAAAGTGTCACCCATTGGCATTACATGATCATTAAGGTTGAAAAAATAAGCAAACTATTTTTACCACTAAAAAAAAAAACAACAACCAAAAACAACTCTTTGGTAACAATACAATCCAATTTTTACACAAAGGGAATTAAGAACCCTTTTTTTTCAGAAATAACTTTTTAATAATTTTAGTTTACTAAATTCAATAATTAAGAATTTCTACAGGTTCTACTGAAAAAAAAAAGTTATATCTTTTTATTTTGATTAGAAAAATCCACATCCATTTAATTTTTGTGAAAGAAAAATAAAATGAAAGGTGACAGACTGAAAACTATTTTTCAGGGATGGAATCAGAGTTTCTAGCCATTAATGGAAGAATAATAATGAATAAAATATTGCAATAATACAAGATGCATAAAATTACTCTCCTTTCAAGAAAACCAACCCATGTGATAGGCTGTCACAGTGACAGCCAAGAGCCTGGCTGGTGGTTCTGGTTCATTTACATATTCACTGTCACTGATTCAGAATTTAAAATAAAATATGACTAATAAATAAAGAAGATAAAAAAAATTGAGCAATTGCAATAGTAATTTTAGATTTAAAGATTAAACAATGTCAATTCTATTTATCTATTTAATTTTTGGGCAATTTTACTTTCTCGTTGGAGGAGGTTGGGGTGTTGTCAGTACAGGATGGTGTCCTCACTCAGTGAAGATTAAATCCAAACTCAATCTATTAAATAAAACAATGAGCGTTATTTACATGTAAAATTCACGTTTTCCAATTACAAAAATGGTTCTATTTTTTAAAAAAAAGCGATATTTATTCTAAACGTGCTGTGAAAATTAAATATACTCTAAATTTGAAATATTTACATCAACAAATATACAGTAAAGTTTTTGTATAATTTTATGTAAAAAGACTTCTTTTTGTATATCAGTTTTTAAAATAATTCAAAAAGTTGTTTCAGAATAATGCGAAATTTAAAAAAATCAAA
The DNA here is from genome assembly GCA_034780655.1 of Idiosepius hallami. Lineage (NCBI taxonomy): Eukaryota > Metazoa > Mollusca > Cephalopoda > Idiosepiidae > Idiosepius > Idiosepius hallami. The sequence continues at coordinate 179,830 of JAUZSX010000007.1, read as the reverse complement.
TTCAAGTTTTCAAAATGGTTAAGTTAATTTTCAAAAGTTAATCTAAATAAATTAAACAGTAACATTATTTTCTGAACTTACACTAAATTAAGTTTTGAAAATTTTTTTAGCACAATTTTTGAAATTTAATGAATGAGAGACAGTAAACAAAAAGGTTAATTCTATCCAGCTTTAGAGGACAGAAACCATCTGAGACCAAAACTTGTCTGTCAAGGCCGAAATAGGATATCACATCCACAGTTGTCAAATAAAGACAGCATAGTCTTGTGTGCAATGAGTGCACCTACTTATCCACCACAACTGCACATGCACACACCAGGAGCACACACCAATACCAAAAGATCAGTTCAGCCAGCACCACCACGGCGAAAAACATGGGTAGTAGTTCATAAAAAAGGGTTTAGATATTTCGAAGTAAATGCAAACGTACGTTGCGACACAGTATTATAAATGAATAAACCGTATTCATTTAAAACAAAGTTAATAAATTGTAAATTTGCATATAGATCTATTTCATTCTTATTAGAAATCATCAAGTGCACATGCACAAACAAGTCATGCATCTTGGACCTGCAATATCCTTAATGTTTAGAGAGTCTTTTATCCATCAGGCTAGGATTAAATCAACATTTACAGTCAAGGAGCTTATCTTCTGAGAGGGCCGGACAACAGAAGAATAATCACCACCACCACGACGGCGGCGGGCGGCGTCACGTGTTATTATTCTCGCCGGGTTGAATAAATTTCATATTAATTCATAAACGTTTTAGTAAAAATATCTTACGTAAAACAATGTTGGGTTAATGACAACTTAACATCAACTTTTCATATGTTGATTTTTAGGGGGATTCGGGTCTGCTTAGAGTTTGGGTTGACATTAGGATTAGTCAAGACAACAAAAAAGCGGCTACTGTTAAAAAAACAACATAAGTGAAAGTTTAGCCTTAATAGTCTAAATAGCATGCGATAATTTTCATTCAAAAACAGACCCGAATAATACTCCCTAAAAAATTTCAAAAGTGATTAGAGTAAAAGTTGGGTGTTTTTGCAGAACAAGCAAATGGAGAAATTTGGCCGAACCCTTGGTGTCTTACAACTGGTGCAAAGTCCCCGAGCAAAAAAATATTTCTCCATTTTCTTGTTCTGCAAAAGTTGGCTAAATTAGTGTTTTGGTATTAATTATGTTGTAAAACAAATTCTTATTCTTTGAGAAGTGGGAATATAACGGATCTTTTCGGGTTTTAGTTTTTTGTTTTTCTTTTTTACCTTTTTTTCTGTATCGTAAAACTCTAAATACTTATCTAACCTTATATTTATCAAAAATACTGTTTAAACCTTGATAATTTTTTTAAATAAACAAAAGTTTTTATGGTATGAATAAATAAGGATAAATTTGATTTAAAACCACGTTTTTTTAAGAAAGGTGAAAAAAGTAAACAAAGTCCGATAATGTATTGTTTACACAAAAAAAAAGTTAGCACAAGAGATTTATCAGATATAAATAATTTGTACAAAACCATTTTAAAAATGAATTTATTATAATCACAAGTAAAATCATTTGAATGATTAATTATGATGGTTGAACGAGGAAACAACAAAGACTTTTTAACTAATAAAAAAAAACCCGGCGACCTAAGGAAGTAAAAAAAAAAGAGGAATTGCATGGACCAAGCAAAAACATAAAATGAGATAAACTATTAGATAACTAAATATCCGAGGAAAATCAATTGCTGACTCACCTAGAAAATCAGGAAATTGCACGACATTAAAGCTAAAAATGAATAACGAGAAAAATAATACAAAAATCACAAACAGAGCTTTATGCGTCTTCTTGCAATTGTGCACACATAAGCCGGAAGTGGAAGTTGGCGGGAAATAAAATTCCAAATATTAAATATCGATTAAAAATACAAACTACTGTGAAGCTAGAAGAATAATTAAAATAATATCTAAATGTTTTTTAATGATTAATTTTAGTTAGTTTATGAGTATAACTTATTAAAAACAAAGGTGAAAAGTGTAAATAGCGGAAGTGACAGTTCTGCAGTTGCGCATGCGTTATCGTCAAAGTAGGAGCGAAGAGGACATTTCTCTTTAATTTTATTGTTGACTGTTCCTGCCTTTGGTTCTGGGGAACGGTGAGACACGTTTTAATTTCAATATTTAGGTTGTTGATTTTTTGTTAATTCACGCATCAATTTAATACATGTTCTAGCTTTTGTGAAATTTTTTTATAACCGTTTCTAATTCGTCTTTTGTGCACCCCATGCACATAAGTAAAAAGAAAACCCGTGAACCATAAATCGTGTCATAGCTTTCATTAATGGAATTATCTTTCTTTTAAGAATTTATTTATCCCTGTTTTTTTGTTGATTTTTTCGACAAAGTTCTACTATTAGTCAACCTCTTTATGAGCTTCGGAACTTATGAAATTTCTATGAATAAGATTTTCCTAAACAATTATGTTATTAACACTTGGAAAAAAATCCTACAAAATCGTCTTTAAGAAATTATTTTTGCGCTAAAATTTTTTCTTTGTTTTTTAAATGATTTTCACTTAAAAGCGCGCGAGCCTCAATTTATCTTCCATTTTCCAACTTCTATAAATCTTTTTATTTATTCTATTTCATAGAATACTTTCTAAAAGTTATTTTATTAATTGAAACTTCCAGTCACACGTTGCGGTCAATTTCATGTTTAGTTCCTTAAATTGGGTTATCTGCCCCTTTTTCCATCTATTTTTTTTATGTGACGGAGAGTCGCCGTGTTCAGGAAATTCTGTTTTATTATTGTATGTATCTAGCTTCAGTATTCAAAATTCTGTATACATTTTTAATTATATCGCATCCAGATATTTAAAAATTTGTTTCCAAAAATCTTAATTGAATTAGAGTTGAATAAAATTTAAATGCTGGTAAAAAATTTAAAAATTCTATTAAAATGTTAAAATAAAACGTAAGTTACAGTCATCATTCACGTTCATTCAATCGTGTCTGATTGGAAAATGTATTTAAATGCAGTTCTCATTTGTAATTCAAATGGCATGTTGATCTAATTAACTTCTATTTGGCAGATTAAAAATTTTCTATTGTCATAGATTATAATAACTCTTGAAATTTTTCCTGATTAGTTTTAAAATTCAAATCCTTTAGAAAATCCATTTGTTTTAACCTTTGAATGCTTTTCTACTACACTCTGTATATAAAAACTGTCTTTATGGTTTTAGTCAGTAAAAAAATACTTCATTGCTTTCATTATATTTAAGATTTCACTAATTTTTAAAAAATTACTCTAGATCCTTGCATTCAGAAGGAGCTTGAGCTATGACAACTTAATACCTATTAATGATCTGGAGAACCAATGAAGACCTGAGTTGACTATTACAATGTAAATTATGCCTAACTTTCAAAAATGTTATTATGAACTTCAAATCAACTCAGTCCAAAGGCTTGGCTTCTTTATTTTGTGCTTTGTTTAATAAAATTGAAATTTGATCTAAGCTCTCCAGATAATTTTTTTCGTGATTTTTATCTTAGGAACAGTTAATTGCAAAAAGCTAACGAGTTTTTTTTTGATGTTTTTTTCCTTCTTTGAGTTCTGCTAATTTTATTGCTTTGGTTATTGAATTTCACATAGATTTTAATAGAAACTAAGGATTTTGCTTTGTTTTGTTTATAAGTAAAGTTATATCTACAAATTAAAGGATAAATTAGGTATACCTTTTAGCTATCTATCTACATCTTATGATCAAGAGTGTGGAACACTGACACCAGTGACACAGAAATATTAAAAATCAAAATTTGATTCTTCAAATTATTAAGATGTTTTTAAGAATATCTGTAAGAATTGTAAGAATAAAATGACATTAGAAATCAATAATACACCAAAGTTATTAACCGGCTTTTAGAATCACTACGGAAGTTAGAAACTAACCATACATTTAGGCAAATGTCTATTTTTTTTTTTAGTATATTTAGCTTGAATTGATAGATATATTGATGGTTGTGGATACAAGGATGAAAATTTGATTTCAGTTGATGAAAGAGGATTTTTAAGAAATTAATTGAATTTTAAAAGATTTCTTCAAAAATATCTTATGAATTTAAAACCTAAAGAATATTTTGATTGTCAGAATATATTTTAAAGGAAATTAGGTTTTTGTTTATTTCTCTAGGCTGAAAAATGAGTAGTTCTGAAGAGGTATCCTGGATTTCTTGGTTTTGTGGTCTGAGAGGAAATGAATTTTTTTGTGAGGTAAGTATAAACATCTAAATTGGATACATCTCCACTTGGATGTTCAAAATTGAACTAAATTTAGATAAGTTGGAAATAAAAACCCTACCAAACAATGGAATAACCCAACCGATATTTAAATTTCACTGTTTATTCAGTAAATTGATAAATTTTTTTTTTCATTGAAAAAAAAAAAAAAAAAAGAATTTGTCTGTAAAGAAAATTTAGATTAAGTTATTGGTGAATATATGATTGAAAATTGGATCATAAAAAAACTTTTTAGCTTATAGGGACCAGTTTTAATTGATTTTTCTGGCAGCTTCTAGGTTTTGCTGAGAGCTTTTTTTTTTTTTTGCTTTTTGCTGTTGCCATAGCATACTTGTTTTCACGAGAAAGAGTTAATAGACCTATGCTTTTTGGG
>JAUZSX010000007.1:62333-88688 GCA_034780655.1 Idiosepius hallami | reverse complement strand
CTGGAATTCGAAATTGCATATTATGATTCCAAAGTCTGACTCCCTAGACTGAAAAAATGCTAGTATACAGTGTATTACAAAAGTAAGTACACCTCTCACATTACTGTAGATATTTCAATATACCTCTTCATGAGAAAACACTGACAAAATGAAATTTTGATACAATGAGATATAGTCTTGGACAAATATTATTCAGACTGTTGTCCTCATCCTTACCATTGCTATATTCACAACGTTTTGGCTGATTAACCCTTCGGCCTTCTTCAGGTGATCGATCTCGGGAACCATCTTGTCGTAATCGGGAATTACAGAATTTTTAACTCAACCCTTTATTAAAACTATGGGAGTAGCCTGCTCTCGTTCTGTTAACCATGCCTTCTGGAATTTTGTGATTACTGCCTTTGGGTGGGATTGAAACCTTAACCTTTAGCTGATGCTCACTTCTGAAGTTTAATACTCCAACGCCTTTATCTGTTGCGCCACACGTCCAAGGGACAATCACAAGCTATAGTCTGTCTGCAGCATATATAACTGACTTAATTTATTTTCACCTCAAAATAACTCAAAATATAGCCATTAAAAGCTAAATCCCAGGCAACAAAAGTGAATATACACTGTAAATTACTAACTATGTGAGACTCGTGATCTCTTCAGTGGCATTTACTGTCTAATAATAATGTTATACAATCATCAATGAAAAACTTAAATCTAAAAGCAGAGAGAATTCTTTTTAACAATCTGATACAAACACAAAGTACCTAATCTAATAAAATATAATAGTACCAACCATAGTGCACTTAGAAATATTTTATGAATGATTGAATAATATTAGATGTTAACAAAGCACATCCTTGACACAGAAAAGAAATACTATAGTATTATTTGCTCTAGACTAAAAATAAAAGAAAAATCAATAAAAAATCTAGACAAAATATATTATTTAAATAAGAATAGATTTATTTAGCTTGAAGATATTTGTTGCCACAGGTTAGGTGCCAAATATGCAATTAAATAATAACAATGGATTTATTAGATGGTCCCAAAAGTTTGAGGACATATTTACTCGGTCGAGAGCATAAAACAAGTTAGGCCCAAGGCCATTTTATGTGCTCATTATATTTTTATAGAAGTACATTTTTCTTTAGCCTAGAGCCCTCTCATTGTTTAAGTCTTTTGATTCCCAAGGAAACATAGGGCCGCAACAGCGCTCCTCCAGTGGACCCGGTTTTGGCTGGTCCTCTCCAGCTTTGTCCATGTAATCCTGGTAGCCTTGGTCTTGGCTCAATGCTTCTTTTCCAGGACTGCCTCAGGTGACTAACCCTGCACTTACCTTGAGGGTTCCATTTATGGGACTGCCTGGTAAAACTCTCTCATGGCACCATGTAATTACATGGTAATATATGACAAATTTTTGCATATGGAGTGGGGCCCCATTAAGGCACTCCAAATGGAGTGGGGCTCCATTGAGGCACTTGAGATTATCATGGATTTCTTTTGTGGCAGTCCAAGCACCTGTTCTCTCTCTTTCTGACGCAGAGAGTTCAGGCAAGAGATGCGTTTGATCAATACAAGGACCATCCAAGTAAGCTACAAAGTCCTGGCAGAGATCAGAACTATGACTCATTTTTTTGCCTCGGCTCGCGAACACTCTTGTCCCCCGCACCAGTGTCATCTGGTGTGATTGAACCTGACATACCGCCACTATTATGGGAGATGCAGCATAGGTAGGAGATGTACCATCGGTGACGCTGGTCACATGGTGTCCAGGCTTAGTGGGCCATTGTTGGTCATAAGATTGTATGGTTTGAATTTTATAGCATTGTCGGTAACGACAGATGCTTGCCAATAAATATGATAAATAAAACCTATTTTCAAACTATTTTTGCACCTTAGCTATGTTTGAATAATTTGTTGGAGTGACATTGAGTCCCTACCTCTTTCGTTGTCACCCAGAGCAGACTGCCCCCCAACTCCCTAACAGAAAATAAAAATGGTGGCTTCCGCTCATGTCCGAGTATCGGGTACTGTCATCTTGTTCCTATTTTTGCTTATTCAATGGGAGAGGGGAAAGGTAACAGAGTGCCATTCACTGTGGATGTTTTTCAGATGGTTGTGGTTGTGCAATGGCCATGCACACTCACTTTGGCCTACACCACTTTCACCACAGTTCAAAGATTTATGAGACATGTAGTTTCCACGACACAGGTTGCATCGGGTTGCCGGCTTCTTGATTCCCCAACACCTGCCTTACCACCTACTCAACAGGCGTTTCTTATCCCTGGGTTCTTAAAATTAGTATTGCCCTTCATCCAGATGAGTTACTCTCCTGAGTTAATGAGCATCATCTGCCTGCGACATCTGAAAGTAAATTAAATGATTTTCACTGGTATTTGAACTCATGTAGAATGAATCCAGAGTCTAGGCTTTAACGACTTCTAAAAGTGAATCTAATGGTTTTAACTAGGATTTGAGTTCATCTAATACGATTCCAGAGTCCGAGCTTTTACCACTTCTGAAAGTGAATGTAATGGTTTGGACTGGGATTTAAGCTTGTAAAATACGAATCCAGAGTCCGAGCTTTAACCACTTCTAAAAGTGAATGTAATGGTTTGGACTGGGATTTAAGCTTGTAAAATACGATTCCAGGGTCCAAGCTTTAACCACTTCTGGAAGAGAATGCAATGGTTTTGACTGGGATTTGAGCTTGTGTAATACAATCCACAGTCCAAGCTTTAACCACTTCTGGAAGTGAATGTAATGGTTTGGACTGGGATTTGAGCTTGTGTAATACAACTCCAGAGTCCAAACTTTTACCAATGCTCCACCTCACTGCCACTGGTTATCATTATTTTTGTTTTTAGAATACTTAACAACTAGATTCTCTTCATATATTTTTGTCTAAATTCCTTCCATTTTGTTTATACTTGATGTGACTCTAAAAATTGATTTAACATTCTTCTCTGATTGTATTGTTGAAAAGCAGGCAAAGATTCAAACAATGCTATTTATATCTGTATGGATTGTTGCAGTTTCAAAAATAGCCCCGACTCATTGCGACAATCTGATGGGCAATTAATCCAACAATCATCATCAACACCATCATTAGGCATAGCAGCAGAAGCAACAATATTCACTAGAAACTAGAATGACTGTCCTTTTCTCCTGGGTCATTTGCAGTGGCATTTCAATATCTTGAAAAATAAATGAAAAGACTATTTAAATCATAGATTGTTTGTTTGTTTTGTGTTTAACGGTATATCAACCTTTTTAGGTCATTTTGATAAACGTTATTTTTATACAAACAGTTTTTTTTTTAAATTAAACAAGTTGAACTGTTTAATCCATAGCTGGAAGGAAGATGAGGGTTCATACCTTTCGCAAGGGTATTAGTTGACATGTCAATGTAGACAGAACAACTTGGATTCAAACCTGTGTATTATTACGGTTCCAAAATCCGATCGCCTATCCCCTGAGTCACATCGACTACCCACTTAAAAACAGAGTAAGAAACAGTAGCTTAAAAAAGCATATGACAACATTTTTTTATTTTATACAAATGTATATAACTAGAAGTATTGCTCGAGGGTTAATTTGATGCCCTTTTTGTGCTCATTTGCTCATTTTGATCTTTTGTATTTCCAAGATTATTTTTTCTTTCTAAAAAAACTCTCGTAATTCTGTTGAAGCCACAATTTATTTTAGGAAATTGCAGTTGACACCCTGATAAATAACATAGATCCCACACTCACAAGATGCTAAAGGCCAAAAAAACGCTCTATTATTTTTATTTTTGAACCCTTAGCATCTATTTTTTCAGTTCAATCAATTAGAAATTGTTCTGTATGTCCGGATACCATATATATCGAATTTCAAGTTTTAGTAAGGCCGGGTATCTGGAATAACTCTATCAGGGACACCTACACCGTGTTGGATCGCCACCACTTTCACTTTTAAATTACGACTAATAAATTTACGTTTGCTATAAAATATTTTTTTATTCTTTTATTGAATTAATATATACTCTTTTTTGTTTTAATTTGTTTTGTTTCGTTTTTTATCAGTTACATTATCATTAATTTTTATATCGTTGGTTAATTTTTCTAAAATATAAAAAAATATTAATTTTTAAGATTTCAAAACTTTATTTAAGTCAAATCAGACAATTGGGAAAAAATTAAATTTTATACTTTATTTAATCAAGACTGTTTCTAAAACAAATTCATAGTTCTGTTAAATAAATTTATTCAATATTTTCAAATTAATTGTCTGTTTGTTCGTTTACTTTATTTAAGTCAAATTTCTCACTTGCCAAATTATCAAAACAAAAGTAATTGATTGACACGGTGTAAGTGTGCCCGATAGATTATGCAACCTATTTGAGAGATATAGCCGGTCCCCGGCCTTCTGTCCTAAAAAAACGCCCAAATAAACCTTTGAAACCCGACTTATCAAAAAGTCACTCCAGTCGTTAGAGGAACATATTAAAGCCAAAATATTGGTGTATATTATTTTGCTTTATGTTGTCAGGGCCGATATATCGGACTCTTAGGATCTAAATGGTTAAGACAACAATTGTGCTTTCTCCCCGGCTTATATTGCACTTCCTCACACTACTTCACTAAAAATAACAGCTGATACACTGAGATTTTAATGGTTTTTCTTCTGATTGTCTCCCTTTGTATTAAGGAAATCTCTTTATAAAGATCACAAAAACACTTCATTTCTTTATTATTTTAATCTTCGTCTTTTTTCATCAACGTTGAAAAACACGAGCTAAAAAAGACACAACACTGCAAAGTCAGGAGTTGCATTAGTGTTTTCGTATTTCTTAAAAAAAAAGAGAGAGAGAGAGAGAGAACATACTTTTGTGAGCAGACACACAAATACAGGCCCGATTATAATTTTAATTCATGAACACCCCCCTTTTCAAAGGAAAAACAGTTTAATAGCGATTTTTACTAGAAGGTTCAGGTAGATAAATTGTTAGAGATTGTGTGCGGTAAAATAATTTAAGATGTTTATAGGAGCTCCTCGGCCGCCCTGCTGAATGTTGCTCAATTAAATCTTAAAATCTCAAAACAGAAAATTGAAAACACCACTGGATTAATGTTTAAACCAGCATTAAATATTATTCTCATACTGAACACCAAGAAAGATTAAAACTAATTTTTAAAATCAATCCAGCCAGCACCAGCATGTTTTAATTTTTATTAAAATGAAGTGAAAAAAAAAAGAAGCAAAGATAACAAAACAGCGAATGTGATAATTATTTACTGACAAATTTCTTGGGAGTAATATGTCATCATCACAATTTACTGCCTTGTTAAAAAAAAGTAGTAAATAAATATCCATTTATACAAAATGGAAATAAAAGAAAATCAATTTAATAAAATAGGAATTAAAAGTTAATTTCCAACCCGGTTTATCGATCTAATGACGTCATAAACCGAACGCTGCTGATGACGCCATAAACGCCTTTTTGGGTGAAAAATGTTTTCAGCGGATTTTTTTTTTTAACTTTTGTGAATTATCTGAAAATTAAGATTTCTGACGAATAAAATTACTAAATAATTTCACTAGCAAATCTAAACTTTAAGAATTACCCTTTTGTTTTTTAATGCTTGCACTGAATTGACTACTCACTCCTCTCTGCTGAGTGCTGTTTGATATCAGCTCAGCTTTGTTTTGAAGACCTTAACTGAGATATTTAAGTTCTCTGAAAGATTAAAAAAATACAATTCAATTAATTGAAAGTTTTGTTTTTATTTAATGAAAAAAAAATCAACCAGTAAACTAAACTCCAATAAAAATATATAGAAAATAATGGGTAGTGTTAAAATATTAAAAACTAGTTCTTTAACTAATTAGTCAATAAGTAACCCGAATAAACGCTTATATACAATGAATGAAATAAAATAAAATCATAGTTCAATTAAAATTGATTTGATGTCAGGAAATTTTTGCCAAGGGAGATAATTATGCAAGAGCTCTCCTGTTCAAAAAGACTAAAAAAAGTCTGTCGCTTGCCTCCTCTTTCTCCATTAATGAAGTAGTTTCACCCTCCTTCTGTTGGTTTGTCCCTTTTTTTAGTTCTGCTGTTCGCCTCTTACCACTAAGTCTTCACATATATTTCTTTACCTTTCTCTCTCCCTCCCTCCCCTTGTATGCAGCTATACCCTCCTCTCTCTATCTAACTGGCACTCTTTCTGGATAGCTGCCTTTGCACAATCAGTTTCCAGTAGAGTCTTGTAACGCACACAGAGCAAACTAAAGAGTTTTTTTTTTGTTTGTATTTTTAGTAAACCAAGCTTTTCTCAGCTTGCACTACAACTCTTTTATTTATTTTATTAATCCCTCACGTTCTTTTACCCTCCTCTACCCTTTATCCTATCTACTAAAAAAAAACACACACAAAACAATCTCTATCGGTACCTAGCGTAAATTGTCACTTTTTCTCCATGATGGACGATGAGGAGGATATTTTACTGGATGACGAAGAAGAGCCGGACGGAGGAGGATCAAGTGAGAACGATGATGACGAGTTGGTCGACCTGGCCATGGAACCGGAGCCGTCCACGACCCAGGAGAAACAGGACGCAGAGGAGTTCCCTTTCGAAGTCTTCAAAACCACAGAGATTGTCCAGCTCATGGTCGACTGCATTAAAGACGTCAATTCAGTTGTACAGGTGTGCAAAAATAATACGTTCACTTTCACCTTACACATTTAATCACCCCCTCCGTAGTCACCACTATCCTCATACACTAAAAAAACTTAGTCTATGCCTTTTTATTTGCTTTATTAGAAATAATAAACAGTTCTAGAAATACATTTTTCACATTTCTTTTGGTTGAAGAAATTATTAAGATTTTTAGAAACCTGCACTCACTACAAGTTACATGTTTTATTTGTCGTACCTGTAAATATTGTAAATATTCAGTATAAAAATACATAAATAGTACTTTAGCAGATTAACTTTTGAAATTTAAAAAAAAATCAACACACATTTCACATTTAATCATTTCTTCGAAACACTACAAAAACAAATGTATACCCATTTAAGGTAGAATTCTGTAGATGTGTAAGGTGTTGTCGGTCTACTCTGCTACTAAAGCAAAAGCATTGCTGTAAGGTTTTTTTTTTAATCCTAATTGCTTTCTTTACTTTATTTTGTTTTAAAGAAAATATTTGACCGTATAATCTTATCGCCTGCTTCAAATTTTGCTTATTTTTTTTTTTAAATTTTGGGATAGGATGGTTATTTTAGATTTCTCCGTCCATTTAAATTATTTCACACTACTAATTGACGAATAAATATACTGAACTACTTTCAGTGTATGCAATGTAGTGACAGGGGGAAAAAGAATTTAACTAGCGAACCATTTCAAATAAATATCAAGTCGAAATATATTAACATTTTTTTCATTTAAGTAGTCAAATAAACAAAATTCTGATTTTATTTTAATAAATACCAGCAGTTCTGGGTGAATGTGATGTATCTAAACTACATTTCTTCATTTTTAAATGCAATGATGAACCAAAATTTTTAAAGGTGTTTGATTTTATTTGATTTATAAGATTTTATTTTCATTTATTATATGAAATCAAGATATACCGGATTTTTTTATTTTGGAAAATAATGAATGAATCCTATGAACGAGTTTAAATTTTTTAAAAGTTAACTTTTAATAAAGAAAAAATCGTGTTTTTGCCTAGAATGAATCTTAGGTTTAAAAAGTCGTTATTTCAAAAAGTGAGGCTAAAAACGAACGTTTAACTCTAACCTTTTCATTCTTTTTCTCCCATTTAGTTTAAAAATTGACATTATTTTTTATTTTCTTATATATCTTTTATTCATGACGATTTGAAAAATTTTCGGAAGGCTTTTGTTTTGATTTAATCTATAGTTTTCACTTTATTTTTTTGTTACTCGTCGTTTTTTCCCAAACTTTATCTAAAAAAAAGGGGGAAATTTTATTTATTAACAATGTTTTATGAATTTATAATTGCCTTTTATTGAAAAAATGAATCGTTTGAATTGTTGTAGAGAGCAAAATCGCGATTAAAAAAACTAATGTAATAGACTTTTAATTAATCAAATCTACAGATGAAGGAAGACAAGACATCTGTTAGTTTTGATTTATTTGGAGGAAGGGCTGCTAGAAAATTGTAACTGCAATATACGCAGGTAGACTAGTAGTCAAACTACTATTATTTGTTTTTAGATCTAGTGTACCAACCACAACCGTAGTTACTACTACTATAATACAAAAATGGTCATGAATAGGGGGATCAGCTAAGTTAGTTCTCTCCAATGACACTTTCTTTATTCTGAACAAGGCCGGCTTTTCACCTGGCTCATCTTGACAAAATATTTGATAGTCAAATACCTATTGTTACATAGTTCCGATTTAAGGATTTTAGCGTTAGTTGTATTGAACTCTAATATTTTTATTATAACGAGTTTTGTGTACACATTTCTCATCCCCCATTTTGTGACCTCCCTTCGTCTTTCTCTTTTCTATTATTATTACTATTTGTAACAACATGGCGTACGCCATCATAGATTTTTTTTTCGTCTGACATTCCCGTTTTATTTTATTTCTTCATAATCTAAATCACGCCGCTTTGTTATGGCTATTTTATAGAAATGTTTACCGATATCGACAGTCTTCTCTTTATTTCAATCAATGTTTTAAAAATACACGTAGTAGTTGATGATAAACTCCCAAAAGGGTTGCAACCCTTTTATTACTTAATGTTCGATTTTTAAAAATATTTATATATAAATATATTTATTTTAAAAGAGAATATTGTTAACTGCAATTTTTACAATTGATTTTGTGGATAGTTTTCTATTCTATGTCTTATAACATTTCTGAGTCATCTTTATCTTGTTTTGATTGTATTTTAATACCTGCTTATAAATGGGATCGAAATTTTACCTGATAACATTTGTCTTTTACATTTTTATTATCCGATCATATAGAAGTTTTATCTCTCACTTCAATAATAAATAATTGGATAAATTTTGATTAATTTGAAGTAGCTGGCTACAACTAGGAACTGAGAATGATAGGTATTAGCCCAAAGAAAGAAAAAAAACAGATTAAGATTTACATTTTATTTCTCCGTGTCTGTTTGTTTCACTTCAGTTCGAACTACAATTTTTAATGAAAATAAGAAAAATAAGCCAAATTGAATGGACGCCAAGTAATTTTTATGAGAAAGAAATAAGTGGCTTCTATATAAGGGAATAAGTCAGGTACAAATAAATAAGCTACTTTCTTTAAAAGTAACTATTTTAATTTGTTAAACGGCATTATTTTTTTGTCATTTTCCTATATACCCGAATACGAACGACTAGTTTTATTTCTATTCCCTTACTATTTTTTCAGTTTATCAACATTATAAAAAGTTATTTAACTTTATTTTTTTATTTTCAAAATATTTACATAACTTGGAGTAAAGAGCGTTCTCCTTCGCTCTGGGCAACCATTTCATCCTTAAATTATTTTTTTTCTAATTGCACCATATTTTTTTCATATTGAACACTTTTCAACAATAAAAAGAGTTTGTCATTTTCTCTCGTTTATTTTATTTTCTTAATGTTAAATTCTTTTTCGTTCATTTAATTCGCACACCAAGTCACCACCATATTTTCTTATCGTCATATGATCATTCTTTTTAAAAATAGATATTGTTGACTTGTTTAGGCTTTGAAAATAATGGCTACTGACTGCTACCTACCATTTTTATGCCTAAAAATTTGAAGGGTTTTTATGCATTTTATCTTAACTCTTTGTTTAGAAATATTGTTTTTTAATCCTAAAAATTTAACGAACGTATGTTTAAAAAAAAACTTATTTTTATTTTAAAATAATTTTTTTGAATAAAGATTTTGATAAAAACTTGACAACCATTTAATGATAAAATTAAAATATCAATTTTCTAAAATACTTGTAAAAATTTGACTTTAATGTGAATTTAGTGGAAGTGAAAATATTTTAGTTTTAAAACGTGTTCATTGTTTATGGTTCATTAAAACTAAAACCAAAAAATTGGGGTTCAATTACAGATTGAATTTAGTTGGTTTTGTTAGTCAAAATGTTTCCCCTTTAATATTTTGTTTAGTTCCAGTGAAAAAGAAAAAAACATGTTGCTATTGTTATGTTACCGGTCTAAATATCCTGCTTAATTGCACACACTCACATCAAATTGAAATTCTTTCTTAATGTTTAAACATAAAGGTGGGTACTTAAAGGGAGTGAATACTGGAAATAAAGTGACCAAAATGACTCTTAAATAGCTTTTTAAAGAAAAGAAAAAAAGTTAAACATAATGACTTCGGGAGGTGGCTAGTAGTAGTATTTTTTCGCCATTAATGGCTGACAATGCAAAATTATACAAGTCCTTTAGCAATATCAATAGTGTACGCAATTTTATTTTACATTTTTTTATGAAAAAATAAAGTTTCGGCAGACAATTTATGACTTTAGAAAAACATGTTTTAGATAAATTTTACAAATCTGTAATTGACAATTGAGTTAGTTAAGTTAACCACTAGAAAGAACTATTTTAAATTTAAAAATTAAAACTGTTAAAGAAATTTTAACAATCAGGAGTTTCATGTTAAAGTAAAAATTATATTTCTTTAAAACTTAGATTTCAAAAGTTCTATTGTTTTTACGCCCTTTTATTTTAAAACTTTGTTGAAAAATATATTACATTATTGAATTTGAACTGCAATGAATGAATGCAATTGCATCATTTGTAATAATTTTTCAAGAGGATGATTAATTTACCATGTTTTATGGTTTGATTTTTCTTAAAAAATAAGTTTGAGTTTGAGCTCTATTGGCACCTGGCAGGCAGCAAGCCGACACGTTTTGTTTGAAATTGTTCGTTCCACTTTTTTTTTTTTTTTAATCTTTCTAATGATTACTTTCCCACCCCAATATTTTTGTATATTGTAGGAAAAGGTAATATTTCAACATTTTTCTTTGTTTCATTTTCTGTCTGATCATTTCCTTTAAAATCAACATATATTAATGTTGTTTGGTAAATTCCTTACTTTAAGCTCATTTATTCATACTTTTTTAAAAAAAACTGGATTTAACTTCTTGTAGACTATTTAGATATTACTTTACCTTCCTAAATAGAATAAAAAAAAAATAGAGTGATAAGGACCAAACCTACTTTGATCTCATCTTAATAAAAGTCTTTGAAATTTAAGTGTTAAATAAAACTTCAGATGTTAGGTGTTAAACAGGTCTGTAACAACAACTATAATAATGCATGCATGCATTGCATCTCAATATTCATACATCACAATATTCATATGCATATTCACACTATAATATTAACATATATTCGATGATGTATAAAATGTTGTTTTTTTTATCAGGAAAAAACACTATTAAATGAATGTTTAACTGTTTTTCCTGTGACGGCAAAGATTAATATTTTAGTGAACCTTTTGAATATCAACAAGTGAGCCATGAGAGCCAACTTTTTTTTCCTAAAAATGATAAAATTTACTTTTTAAGCTTTTAATTTTATTATACATGTTACTAAATTTTGGTAAGACATCTTCTATAATGAATTATTAAGTGAACACAGTTTTCTCAAATATTCTCTTGTATAAGGTTACTATTGCTTTTGAAACTTGAACTAACTGCCTGTTTGGAAGGAAGAAAAGCTATTATTTCCAATTATGTTAAACATAATTTGGCTACCCTCATAAAAATCATCAAATACAAAACCCTATATTTAATTTTTTCTTAATTCATAGTTCTCACTCATCAGGCAATTATAAAAGTCTTCAGATGGGAAAATCATGTCATTCTTGAATTTTGAAAAAAGCAAAAGTTTTTATTTCGATTCATAATATTTGTAAAGTTAAGTTTCATGCTTGAATATGTGTAGAGAGTGGTTAAATGATCACTAATACTTTTTAGCAATTAAGTTTTTGAAATGTTAAGAGAATTAAAAAGTTTTGACAAGAAATGACCCAGTAAAAAAAACTTTATAATTAGACCTTTTTACCTGTATTGAATTTCCCCACCTTAAAACATGAAGAATACCTGATAAACTGGATTCAGTTCCATTTTCTACTCTTATTTATACATAGTTAGTTTTAATCATTCTAATTTTAGTATACTAGTCATTTTAAAATTATTTGCCTAACCTTACTTGTAAATTAGACTATCATGCATCTCTTAATTTAGATTAAAAGATAATACCTATTTATATTTGCATGATGAGTATTGATTTTATATCTAATATTGTCAGTTTTAATTGCTACATTTGGTGTATTGCATTGAATCTTGGTTATCCTTTTAAATATAAAATATGCCTAACCTACATTCCTATTTAATTCATGAAGCAAGTTATTTTGTGTACAGAATATAAAATTCTAATGGGTATTATTTTATGAAAAAGAATCTTAATCCATACAGGATAAGATTCAACTAATATTAATCACCCTAAGAAAGCTAGCTTGAAATTGAAGCAAATCTTTATATTTTTATGTTCAATTTTAGTTATTATTTCATTAAATTTCTTTTCTTCAGTAAAATGCTGGTATTTAAAATCAACATTAAAAATTGGCAAAATATTTTTTTGAATTTGTCATTTTGATGGTAGATAGTTTAAATTGTTAAGCTTTCATTTAAACTCATATATAAAAGGAACTTTGTGAGTTCATTCCATAGTGACTCCAAAACGGTCGGGCCAATATTCTTGAAATGTCACACACTTGTACTTTGGTGTCTGGGAGTGTTTTTTATGTGTTGTTTTGGAACACCCCCAAAAGCTATTGGTATTTTAAAAAAATCAGCTAAAAAAAGGAATAGTCAAATTTAATAATAATTTTATACACTCTTACAGTCTATCATTAAAAAATTGTTCAAAAGTTTCATGACCAGAGACCCCCAAACTACTTTGTCTATTTGTGGTCTAGCGACTTGAAATTTGATAGGTGGGATATTCAGATGTATGGAACAAATTTGATTTGGTTTATAATAGCATCTAGGGGTCAAATTCAACCTCCTCCATAAGGACAGACAATAGTGCTAGTATTTTATAAAACCATAGCCATAGATCCCTTTTTCGATTTTTGTTAATTTTAGAACGTTATTTCCAAATGAAGAACTTTTCTGAGTAGATCTAAATTATTCAATGTAATAGATTCTTTTAGAACTATTTAAACAGCTATAGTCAGATTGGAGGAGCATTAGTCCAAACCTTAATCAAGGTCTTTTAAACTTGTTTCCTACATAAATCCAAGCAATAGCCGTCTCAGTACTTTAAAGATGGAGGGGTGAGTTTTAATAGGTTAAAATTTATTTTGTAAAACTATTTATGTAATTACAGAATAGATTTGAATTAAGTTTACATTATCATGTATGTTTAATTGATATCAAGTTTCATTATTCATATTTTCCATGTATTCAATTGTACCACTTTGTGTTCTTGGTCTGATATTGAATATCACAATCAACATCAAATCCCCCTTCCATCTTGTTTTAAAATTTTTTAGAATATTAATTTGTTCAACTGATTTAAAAAAAAATGAGTTAACATTATTGAGAAGTCTAGAATAACTTGTTTTGCTATAACTTGCTTCTATTTATAACTTTAAATTTATTTTTCTTAAAATTATATTTTGAATTTATATTTATCTGTTGAGACATCTTTACTGTTTTCTCATTTTCTGTGACCTCGGGATTTTTTTTTTACCTAAAATGCTTTTGAATGAAAATATTTTTTCAACTTATGTTTATAGATCTATGAAAACCTTACTGATTTCTTCGAATTTTTATTATTTCCTATGTGTCACTCAAATGGTTGTTCCGGAATTTCATTTGTAAATAAGTTGATATCTTTGTTTATTTAGTATGCTATTTATAAAATGGTATGGGACTAATCTTGAAGTAAATATTTAATTCAAATTTTCAGCAATACTAATAACTTTGTAATAAAATTTTGGCAACATTATTTCATTATGTGAAATGTAATCTTCCTTTTAGCCAAAGATTTTTGATTGAAATTGTATTTTGTTATTCTGGTTTTGTTAATCATTGATGATACGATTATTATTTCTTTCAAGACTTTATTACCTGTTTATAAGATTAAATACTTGCAAAATGAAATCTTTATTTTGCAGATATCAGACAAAAAAAAGCTGGTTTAAATTTCCACTTAAAATGTTTATTCCAATTGTATCTAACTCCTTTCTTTATAATATCTTTTAGCTATACCCCTCCTCTGAAAATAAAAAGATTATATAAAGACATATTTTGTAACTTTTTTTTAGCATCCAAACCTGTTTTCTACAAAAAATATGTGCTGTGTTCCTTTATTGTCCAAGTCTTGAAATACTTTTAGTAACCCATTTGTTTCTTTATTTGGCATAGAACTTCATATAGATATTTATTTTATAATAATTTTACATCATCAAAGTTCATTTTTATTTTCACCACTTTCCTTGTTACTGCTATTTCTGTGTTCCATATGTTTTTCAATTGTTATTATATTATTTCCTTCTTTAGTTAAAAAACAAAAAAAGGAAATAATATAATATTAATTGAAATTCTAGATGCATAAATTGATATAACCATTGTAAAATCCAGAAGCTAATTGGCCTAAGAAAATGTGAGAAAATTTAAAGACCATGATTGTATCACTCTACTAGATACTGTCAGATAAGAAATAGACCTAGAACACAAAATAGCAACCCCTTTGTTTATTGTGAAAGAATACTATGAATTTATGAAGTGTTAGTGTATGTGATATGTTTAAATTATCATAACTTTTAAACTGAAAAAAAAAAATGATAGATGAAAATATTTTATTTTCTTGATCAAATATAATAATTTCTTGATTTGTGTGTAAAGAACTGCTAAACAATAATTCATAAACCAATTTATTTTCTTGCAGAGAAGATATTTGAAAAAAAAAAAAAAAAGACCGAGCAGTGTGCATAAACTACTGTCAGTTATACATGGATACTAAACTCTCCTGATTGATTCCATGTGCCTTAACACTACAAGGAATTTCCATCCTTTGTTAGTCCCCCGATTTATCAGAGAGGGACCATTGTTTTCAGTGGTGTGTGTCCGTCCTGACTATTGCCGGATAACTGTCCGTCACTTTTTTTCTGAAATTTTGCCACAAGTTGTATTTTTATAAGTAAAAAAAATTTATTACAAAAATTCTTGTTGCATCCCTAAATGAGTAAAACAGCTAAAAATGACACTTTTAGCCCCATAACTATTGATTCATCGATTAGATTTTTCTGAGACTTAGCCAAAATGTAGAAGGAATTGTCCCAAATGTAAATTCAGTATTTCTGAACATGACAAAATTCTGGTTTGCATTCCCCTGAGCTTTTTTGGGCTAAAAACACACCCTTCGGGGCTATTTAATGTTTCTGTCCAAAATATCATCTTTTTTTTTTCATGCTCCAATCACTGTTCACCACACATGGTTCACTTGTATATATTTATATAAAAAAGTTTGAGATTACTCATGCAATAAAACTAAATACAAAAAATTGGTTTGTGAAGAATCATGATTTGTGAGATGAAGAAATGAAAAACCACGACTTATAAAAAGCTAAGTCTTTATTCACAAAAATAAATGCATTATCATAAGAAGGAAATTAGACTAGAATGATATATATACTACCTGTGTAAGAATGTGAAGAATCTAAAGAGTAATAAATGTCTGCATATTTATATACTTCCTTTTCTTTCCATTTTTTTCTTTCTTTTTATCCTTTCTTTTAAGGAAGTAAAAGTTAGTCTGTTCTTTAATGAGACAGTCTCAAACAACAGGAAGAGATTGGAGACAAAAAGGCATTGAACAAAGTATTTGTTTTTCTTCGCAGCAAGGTAGCTGTTAACTTCTTAAAAGTTGACTGAAGGCAGTCTTTACCTTTTTAGTAAAAATAGTTGAAAGTATTAATTGGTCGAAGTAGTGTCTCCATCATTTCAGGGATAAAAATTGACACATTTTTCTCTTTGAAAATTCTCACTCTGTGCCTGTTTCTTGGACATTAGTGTTTATTTTATGTATTTGATCGTTATTCAATTACCTGGCTCATAGTTACCAATCGAACTAAACTTTTAGGAGTAATATAGCCAGCTAGTTTGGTTGAAATGTTAGTGCGTTGTTTTAGAGGAATTACTCTTGATTCCAAGAAATTTTGTTATTTACTCTAGTTCTTGTTTCTCTGAATCTGGCTTTCGTGTACGAGATTGTTTGTATAGGTAGTCATTTTGTCACAAGTTCCTTTGAGTTTATTCAACAGAAGAATAAGATTCTTTACTTGTGTATTTGTTTTTTTTTCCTAGCATTACTTACTAGTGTCAATTTCCATAAGTACTTTACATGCTGTTTTCCTCTCACTTTAGGCAGAAATTTACCATTAGAAATATTACTCCATGAAAAAAAATTAATTACTACTCAAAAGGTGCTAAATCTTCTTTGAGGAATGTAAAAGCAGGGTTTTTTTTTAGATGTTTTAAGTAAATTGCAAAAGATAGAATTAATTTTCTTAATATGGTAAGAATATACTTGATATCATTTCTCGGTTATTTTAAGTTCCATACCTGGCCTGTAGGGACGGTTTAGTGTTAAACTTGCTTCCTTATCAAAGATTTTAATAATTGCTATCAACATAAGATCTTTTTCTGAATATCTAATCTCCATAGCAATTTTGCTTTGACTACTATGTTATGTCTTTTGACGACTGTATGCTTCTGTGACCTGCCATTCTTCTTGATAGTTGCAGTGTCAGTCAGTCTCCCTAACAATTTTTCCAGACTATAATTACACTAGCATACATGATATGCTTTGCGCATGTGTTACTGATGCTAGAAGTTGATTGTGTAAAGCACTCATCACCAATACAACATCCTGCATTCCTATGATAGTTGGTTTTATTTGAGCTTAACTTATCTAAGATGGATTGCCTTCAGGGCCTAAAGAAGATCCATCAAACCTTGTGCAAGGCATGGACACAGCCCTATGAAGGACTATCCCTGCTCAAACTAACCCATAGCTTGACTAGATAATGATAACTAACTGATATCCATTTTCTATCAATCCTTATGGTATTTAGAACTTCTTTGCTTCTTCATCTTATATGCATTACCAAAAAATTTGTACATATCCTTTTAAAGGAAATCCTAGAAGATGCGTTGCTTAGTTTGGTCACTAGAGTTGAAAATTCATAAAATTTATGCTACACTAACAAAGTTCAGCCAATGTTAATTTTATGGTTAGGATGTTGCCATATAGCTACTTATTTGCAGAATGTTATTTATCTGCTTAAGTTGCTAATTTTGAGTTCTTAGAAGAAAATAAATTATTGAATACTAATGATTAATTTTACTCTGAAGATTAATTTTTTTCCAAGGTATATAGGAAAACGAAAAAAAAAATCTTGCCATTACATTACCTTGCATAAAACTAGGAAATTTCGAAAAATTTGATTGATGCTTATGCAATTCAATTAATGTATAATTTATACCTTTCCAAACTAATTTGATAATCATTTTCATTCATTTTCTAACCAGCTAAAGATGAATTATTTTTTCTCATAGCTATTTTTACTTTCTTTACTAAGAAAATATAACAATGTTTAAATAAAGTAAAATACAAAAAAAAAATTTTTTGTTAAATTAGCCACTGATTTGGTAATTCAAGCTTCAAGCCTCAGACTTCAATACTTAGCTTAAAAAATCTGAAATAGTAAAAATAAATTCCATTTCAGAATGGTGATTTATCTTTCAAATAGGCCAAACATTTTTTTTTTCTTTCTTTGCTTTTGACTGATATTAAATCATTTTCTTCACATGTTTTTGATATTAAGCAATTTTTCAAAAAATAAAAGTTAATCCGGTTTGCTTATTTTTTATCGTTCAATTGGCATATGATCAGTTTGATTAATCCCTCCCACTCTACATTGGTATAATCAAATCCCACCTAGCTAGTAATTGATCTCACTTTTAGCAAATAAATTGTAATAACAATTACTTGTTTTCTGTCTAAGTATATGATGTGATTTTGAATTAATAAACCCATCCTTTTACTAGGGATTCCCATAGTAATCAGTGTATAATACTTCTCATACTTAATTGATCATTAGTAAATATATCAGTTTTTTATTCTCTGAATGGAATTAATAGGACTGTCAATATGCTTTTATTAAAGAATATTCTTGTCGCAGCTTGTTACTTGACAATTTTACCATTTCTTTTAATTCTGTAGTAATAACTAGGGAATTTATAGAAATGGTAAAATTGCAAAGTACTCAAGTCAGTGACAAGAATATTCTTCAATAAAACCTTATTGTCAAATACTTCTTTCTCCATAGACATACATGTGTGCACACTAGTTGATAATTTGGCTTTTTTCCTTAATTAGTTCCTAGCCAAAATTCTAATTACCTAGAATTTATGAATATTGATACTTTAAAACAGGTGCCTCCTATCCTGACTACTTTTGCTCCTAGTAGTGTGATTGGATACACATTGCGTTAAAAAAAGTTATTTTATTCTGAAAAGGTTATTTTACCTGTTTTTGCTTCTTTATCTGTGCATAAAAAAAGATAAATAGTGACAGAAATGTCAAATTATTTCTTAACTATTCTAATCCTAAATAATATGTTATTGATTAAAGCTTTTTAAAACAAAACATTGAAAATCAAAATTAAATGACTGGATATTTTTGATTTTTAAGAACAAAGTTACCTACAGTAATTTAATAACTAATGAAAGTGGGTTTGATATTAACTATATTGATTAATTGACATTATTGTTTAACATTACCTTCGTCATTATTATTTAACATACCTTCTTCTATAGCCTTCAAGTTAAAAAAGAAAGAAAAAAATAAATATGATTGTTTCTGGGCCTGGCAAAATATAGTCTCTTAATTTTTTTCTCTTTTGTATGGTTAAAAAAGTGAAAAAATAATATTCTTTTATATCTTCAAATATATCATTTTCTTCAGATTACAATAATTGATCAAACTTAACTGAGAGGGTAAAATAGCTAAACTGCTCAAACCTTTGAAAAAAAAAATTGTTTTCAAATTTAGTAAACAAAATGCAAGATTGCTTCACTTCATACAAAAATTTAAAACATTTTTGAAAATTATAGCTTACCAGAAAAAAGTTATAACTTGAAGATATATGTAATTGTTTCACTTCATTATTAGGAAAAGACCTTACAAATTCTATATTAAGTTGCAAATTTTTTATCCTTGTAAAATTTGTTTTATTAAAGTACTCTTTGTTTTTACGTATTTTAACCTTAAATCAATACCCTGAAGAATTTTAATTCAGTAACTGCAAGTTTATACAAACCACTTAGTTTGTTTTGTCTTCATATGTGATGTGTGATTCATTGTGAAAGCCAGTAATTATTTGCCAAAACAGTACAATTTTAATCTAGTTTCAATCACTTGTTGCTTATTTTGGTTAATTTCTTAGCTATTAAAATCATTTTGCTCAAGACTACCTGACTACATCTAAACACTTGTAGCACCTGTTATAGAGTCAATATTTTCACTAATTGAATGTCACATTAGATTCTTGTTTGATCTAGTCTTTGTCCTTGCATCTCCCCCCATCTTATAGTCTTTTTTCCAGACAGCATCAATAAGCCTCTTTCTTGGATTTTATTACATTTATACTAGGGTTTTTCCAAAAGTAATGCCATCCATTTTTTTTAAGTTAAAAAGCTATGAATATGGGAGTGGTACGATTAAAACAAGCAATGTTTTGTGTTCTAGAATTTTTTTTACCTAGTCACCAGTGATCTTAGTGCATTTTTGCGAGTTAAGAACAAGGCAGTTCATTTTTGCCTAAGAAAACTCAGCTTCTAACTATGCTAATATCTTAGCAAATGTTTAACAGGTGTGGTTGAATATTTTCTGCCTGAAGAAATTTAATGATGCATCTCTGCTTCTGATGCACGTCTATGATCGGTTGCTTTCTTAGAATCTTACACCGTCAATAAATGCAACCAAGTGATGAAACTTTCAGGTCATGAATGCATAAGTTCAGTCATCACAACAATCTGATTTGCAATCCCGTCTAGTTCATTCAGATTAATAAGAATTAAAGAAATAGGACTAGGAGGTATTACTTTTGGAACAACACTTTGATATTTAAAGTTTATCGATGATAAAACCTTAGTTTTTCTATGATCATGTTAAGTAGATACATTTCTATTTCAGCTAAAGTATTCTTTTATATTGAATTAATAATTAAAAAATTGAATCTATTAATATTATATAAAAAAATTGACCTGTTTTTCATAAATTTCTTTTTTCTAGGAATGTTTGTTTTTGCCTTTAACCTATATTTTTGATTTTTACTATAGAAATATATTTTCAATTTCTTTTGGATTATTATTTTATAAAAATTGTTATTTTTATTTTTTTATTAAAATATATTCTCTGAAAAAGATATTTGTGATAAGTTATGACATTTGAATAAAATGACAAATAACCCAGAATACAATGGATAAATACTTTTGTTCAAATGCTTTCTTGACAAGGTTGAATGAAAATATTTAGGATATGTAAAGAGGTTAAGTAGATAATTTTTTTATTGCTAAATCTTTACTAATCTTTTTCTTATTTATATTCTTTGTTATATCGCGGTTAAAGGGTGAATGATTTGTACAACATAGAACAAATGCTTCTACTTGTATAAATTTTTTCATAATAACCTATTTGTGTTTTTAAATTATAGAGAATTAAATGAGTTCTATTATAAAGACGGGTCTAGGTAACTTTTTAAAAGAATATGTATGCTAAAGTTTGTATAAACAGTTTTTGAATGATTGTAATTTTGTTTTTTGGTCAATATTCTCTCTGGCTTTCTTCAGGATCTGTTGAACTTATTATCTTCCGTAAAAAACTTTACATTTTTGTATTTTCTGCACAATGCTATAGCACTAGATCAAAATCTTTGAAATTAACATTGAAAGCAAGAATTCACTCATATGCAATTCAATTTGGAAATTTAATTTTTAATTTACCCTGGCAATAGGCTTAGTACTAATTTTTTTTTTCTTTTTACCTATAAGAAATTTTTATTTACTGACTAACCTTTTTATTTAAATACTAAAATTCTAAAGTTATTTTTCAACATTTTAATTTAGCACTATTTCTTTTGTTCATATTCTGGATATTTTAAAATTTGAGAATTTCTTGGGTAATTCTGAAGTTTAATATAATAATAACTTGTAAATAGTCTTTGTGCAAAATCAAATTATTAATAAAATAAAACTCATTAAGCAACTAAATAAAAATTCTAGCTAATAGACATTGTATAGCATCACAAAAAGCTTTGTAAAACTTCATAATACAAAATTCCAGGTTTTTTTTTTTCTTTTTTGCTCAAGCAACATTCATGAGTAATTATTTGGTACCCAAGCCATGTAGTTTAACTCTGCTTGTTATTTTATAAACATGTAATCTGATAGTGGTTTTGTTATGTTTTTATTTAATAGTTGAAGAAAGAAAAAAAAAATTAACACTAGAATTGCTAGTTCATTCTTTCAAAACCCACTTAAATTACTAAACAGTATGCTTCTAAGTTCTTTAAATCTTAAAAACAACTAAACCTTTTTAATATTTAAAAGTTTAAAACATTTTTTAGATTCCACAATTTTCTGTTTTGAAAATAATTTTTTTTCTAATGTTGATCCCACAGATTCTATTTAACTATATCGACCAAAGTTAACACTTTTCAACTATTGATTGATGTACAAAAATTTCATTAAAAAATATATATATATAATAAATCTTAATTCAAAATTTTTATTACTTTGAATTATGCTTTTTATTTTATTTAATTTAATTTTTTTTAGATACCTGCTACCATAACAAGAATACTTTTAAATCATTTTAACTGGGACAAAGAAAGATTAATGGAAAGGTAAGACGTGTTGTTTCTCTATTGATTGGTGAATTGGTATATGAATTGTGTATTTAACTGTGTTCATGGTAATGATGCATAAAATTATTTAACTTCAGTTATTACTCGAGCAAATAAGTTATCTTTATCAAACTGTAAATATGCAAAAGCTATATCTACAGCTCTAATATGCTTATTAAGAATAGTTATTATAGTATTTTGATATGTTATGATAACTATTAAATCAATTTTTTTGATCCAAACCTTGTTATTAATGCAATGTAATATTTGAAAGTGTTGCAATGAACTATTACCAAAGATAGAATTGCAAAAGTAAATTTGTCTCTATATGTAAAAGATTTACTCTCATTAAGGGAGACAACTACGAATTTATAATAAGAGGAGGGGGTTAAGTGATGACTGCTGTGTTATTGGTTAAAACTTGTCGCAGCAGCTTATGCACATGTTAGACATTGAGAAACTTAATACTCAATGTGCATTAAAGGAAAATCATATTTTTATATGTATATTATCAATTTGTAAAAAACAAAGTTTTTTATGCTTGAATTTGTATCATAAAAATATTATTGTATTAACTTAGTTGTAGTAGTTAAATTATGTAACATTTTTTCATTTATAAATAATTTTTATTAATTATGAACTACATTGTCATTTATGAAAGTTTTTGAAATAGCTTAAAGGGTGTATGCTAAAAAATTATATTTGGCTTTTCTTATTTAAATTTTTTGTCTATGCTAGCAATATTGTCTGGCTGTGCTCAAGGGTTTCTTTGATACTCCTTTTGTGCTGATTTTGATCTGTGCTATTTATATTTCAAATATTTTTTTTTCTAAGAAAACTGACATAACTTTTATAATCTGAAAATTATTTTTTAGTAAACTAGTTATATTGACACCCCAATACAGCGGATGCTACAGGCCCACAATGATCCATTTTTCAAGTTTGATCCTTTAGAATCTATTTTTCTGCCTCAAATTCAAAATTAAATTTCTTTGACATGTTTGTCTGAATACCCCATGTACCAAATTTCCAGCTTCTAGACCAAAAATTGGCAAGCTAGTTTGGTAGTGACCATTCCAACAGATACACAAAGTCATTGTTTACAGTTATTTGTATAGTATTTATTTGATAACTGGAAGGGTTTTTTTTTTTTTGGACAATATGTTGGGTTGCAGTTTTCAGATATAATATATAGTAAAGTGATCATGGACATTTGATCCACAATGCTGGATAAATTAGTTTGAATTAAGGAACTGTGGTTATTTTTTTTTTATTCGTAATTTCACTTTGAAATTAAGATAAGCTTTTTACAGCAATTTGATTACATAAATTTTAAATTATAAATGGAAAAATCCCTTTCATATCTTAAAATTCATATTTCAAACTCTAACTGGGTAATGGAAAGTTAGTAGAAAATAAACTTTTAAAAGTAATGAAATAATTACAATAATATTTTTAGGATAATAAAATCAGTTTTAATATAAAAATATCTTGTATTTTTTCAATGTACAGATTAAGTTGCTTTCTTTGATTATATACATTCCCAATATAACATTTTTGAACAAAAAATTAATTATCCAAACAATTAAAAATGTAAACATCGTAGATAAACTCATCTTCATTTGCTAATTTTGTTACAATTTAAAAAAAAATAAGTTATGATTTTTTTAGTATTACTACTTATTACCTTCTATGTGATATTCATAAAATATGAATTCATCTTAAGTTGTTAGATGCAATGCTATTCTTATCAAAACATGTTAAGGAAAAGATTGCCCTTTTTTGTCATCCCCTATTACCTTGAAATAGATATTTTAGCAGCTCTATTTATTCTTGATCATATAAAAATCAATAAGGTAATCTCAATAGAAAGAGATATTTTTGTAAATTCATAATTTAAAGAAAGAGTCTATGTTAACAAACCCCAAACCCTGCAAGAATTGACAGAAAACATCAGGAATGGAATAAGAGTTAAATCACAATGTCATGAATAATGTTTTGCAAATATGGGAAGCTGAAGTTTGAAAGACTTTTTTTTCATATATAAAGATTGTTTGAATTTTACATTTTAAAAAAATTCTTTATGTCTTACATTGTGTTAAGATTACAGAAAAATATCAAAAATAAAGAATCTATTGTTCAAAACCCTTCAGTGACTTTTTGGACACCCTGTATAGCTATTTTTTTAATGTTAAATTCTGATTTTTCTCATACATTTACCATTTTTTTTAAATCTTAAAATCTTATTGTGTTTTATTTTTTATATCCTTTTAGATATTATGATGGTGACCAAGACCGTCTGTTTTCTGAAGCCCATGTCATTAATCCTCACAGAAGGGAGGTGAGGCCAAGGGTAAACAAAACAATCTCTAAATTTCTAAATCTTTGTTTCTTGGCATTTTATATCCTTAATAAATTTCATTTAATACCTATTATTGCTGCTGCTGTTTTTTTATTTACTAGAATAATCACTATAAGTTCTTATGAGGATAAGAAAGTAATTAAATGTTCTGATAAACCGGGAAACAAAGAAGTTGTTGTTTGTGTTGAGTTATGACTTTTTTTTTTTTTGATAATTTGATGCTTAAACAAGACTTTTCAGAAACCATGCTTGCTTTTGTTTTTTAGAAACTGAAATTTTATTTTAACATTACTTATATGCTTAGAGAAACAGTAGCTACTTCTTGTTTTACTAATGGATTTATTCATCTTTTAATGTTTGATATTTGTATTTAGGGAAATTTGCGCAAAAACTTTAGGTTAATTAAGTTTAACTGTAATTACTGAAATTTTATTGCACAAAAAGTGTTAAAATAATAAACCATACAATAATAACTCAGATTATCCTAAACTTTTTATTTTTTTTAAATATAATAATTTTTTATTACAATATTTGGAAAATGATTGAAGTCAAATAATAAGGAACTTATTTCTCAATTTCGATGAAAATGTCCAAAATTTAGAATACTAACTTGTAGAAAAAATTTCAGTGCACCTAAATCAAAATTTTATTCTAAAAAGCCTTGTATGTAACAAAGTTATAATTTTGTATTTTGTTTTTGGTCCCCCGGATTTATCGGAGAGGGACCATTGTTTTCAGTGGTGTGCGTCCAGACTATTTCCGGATAACCCTCCATTACATTTTTCTGAAATTTTGCCACAAGTTGTATTTTTATATGTAGTTGTGCATAGTAAAGAAAAATTCTCGTTGCATCCCCAGGGGCCTAAATTGGGTAAAAAACACCCCAATATGGCCCAAAATGACACTTTTGGCCCCATAACGTTTAATTCCTCCATTAGATTTTTCTGAAACTTGGCCAAAATGTGGAGGGAATTGTGGCAAATGTAAGTTCAGTATTTCTGAATGTGGCAAAATTTTAGTTTGCGTCCCCTGGGGCTTTTTAGGGGCTAAAAATATCCAAAAATAATACTTTTTGCCCCATAATGTTTGATTCATCCATTGGATTTTTCTGAAACTCTGACAAAATGTGGAGGGAATTGTGCCAAATATAAATTCAGTATTTCTGAACGTGACAAAATTCTGATTCGCGTTCCCTTAATGTTTTTTGGTGCTAAAAACACTCCAAAATGGCCCAAAACGACACTTTTTGCCCCATAACTTTTGATACATCCATAAAAATTTTTTAAGTATGGAGGGTATTGTCCCAAATGTAAATTCTTTAATTTTGAACGTGACAGAATTCTGGTTCACGTCCCCTGGAGCTTTTTTGCTGGCTAAAATCACCCCTTTTGGGGGCTTTTTAAAGTTTCTGTCCAAAATATCATTATGTACTATTTTTTATGCTCCATTCACTGTGCACTTAAGTGCATGCTTCAATTGTTCAATTTTTTTCAGTTTAGTTTTTTTTTTTTAAGTATTCATAAAATAAAAATAAAACCTTTTTTTCTTTTAAATATTGGATTTTTCCATTTTACACACAAAAATTACAATTACTTTATTGATTTTCAGAAAATACCAAGGCCTACTTCAACACAGACACAGCAAGGTGAAATTCTGTGTGAAATTTGCTTGATAGCTAAACCAGCAAGTGTAAGTACTTTTAATTAGCTTTTATAGAAATATTTTGTTCATTTACTCTTTTTTTGTAAAATAGTATTTGGAAAAAAACCCACAAGATTTCCACGAGGAAGCTTCTCTATCCCGCCGGTCCCCTGAAAATCAAAGATAGAATGTGGCAAAGACCAGGGGTGTTGTTTTTATAGTTTTTATTTATTGCCATCTTGTCCTTCATGAGTTGTGACTTCCTCTTCCTTATATTACCCGTGCCTCTTCTTTTATATCGAGCTGGTTTCAGGGTTCATACAGACTTGAAAAGTCCTTGAATTTTAAGTTTTACCTTGAAAAGGCCTTGATTTTATTATTGCCTTG
>JAUZSX010000007.1:28772-48376 GCA_034780655.1 Idiosepius hallami | reverse complement strand
CTTGGGGGTTCTCACTAAGTAATTATCATATATATATATAAATATATATATATATATATATATATATATATTAGTCCTAGCACGAAAGTGAAGGACACAAAATGTTTAAACATCAAATGGTTTCAAATTCACACCAACCATAACAAAGTGTATTTATTTTGGTAATCAAAAAAAAAAAAAAAAAAGGCAAATTAACCCAACACTTAAATTAGAAAAGATGAAAAAGTCAACACCAATATCTGGGAATCATTTTTTATTTAAAACGCTTTCGATTTTCCAAGGATTACAACTTTTGTGGGACATAGTTAACAGAGAAAGTTAGGCAGATTGCATATAATTCCTAAAAGTAGGCCCAACACTAAAAAAATTTTTAATTTTTTTTATAAATACAATTGTTTTTACATTTTATAAGAAAATAATTTTGTTTTACTAAAAGGAAAATCAGAAGGATTTAGAAATTGCTACAGAACAGTTATCTGAATATCTTGAGAGAGACATCACTTCAGACATGCTAGCAGATATCAAACAGAAGGTGCAAGACAAATATAGGTAAGCAAATGTTCTTCATAACTTGATTGTGTACGAGCAGCATAGTCAGGCGATGCATGTGCAACTCAGAAAATTTTTGCTATGATCAAAAATATCTATTCAAATCAAATAATGATTAATCACAAAATATTGCATATTTTATAACAGTGCCAAACAACTGTTTCAATCTTATTGGTTCTCATCAGTGACATGCAATATTATTACCATTCAAAACCCTGAGTGTAATTTTAACCAGCAGACTATCTTGTACAATGCAAACTCTCTAAATGTCCCAGAACACAATTATGCATTCATTTACAATTTTCACTGTTTTACTATGAATAGTTGCTGCACTCTCCCTCTTAGAAGCAAATTTCTACTGTTTTTTTATACTTATTGACACAAGCAACAACTAAAAACACTCCCAGACACACAAAATACAACTGTGTGGGTTTTCAAAAAAATTAGCCCAGCATTTTTGGAGTTCTTAGGGAAGGGGTGGATGAATCCCTTTTTGGGGTCAACGGCCAACTAGCACAGTGTATATACATAAATGCAATCAAATAGAGTGGGGCCCTATTAAAGCACTTGGGATTATCATGGATTTCTTTTGTGGCAGTCCATGCACCTGTTCTCTCTCTGACGCAGAGAGTTCGGCAAGAGATGCGCTTGGTTAATGCAAGGACCATCCAAGCAAGCTTATAGTCCTGACGGAGATCCAACTATAACTCATTTTTTCACGTGGACTCACGAATGCTCTGCTTATCGCCCGTGTCAGTGTCATCTGGTGTTATCAGACCTGATATACTGCCACTCCTACAGGAGTTGCAGCATAGGCGGGAAACACAGCACTGGCTACACATCATCCATACCTAGTGGGCTATCATTGGTCATAAGATATCATAGATTGATCTCTTTAGCATTGTCGGTAACAACAGGTGCTTGACAACAGGGAACAAACTCACTCGGATTCACGCTAAGTTCAATTTTTATAGAAATTTAAATTCATACAAGTTAAATAAGGAAATGCATAATTTGATTTTAAAAGAAATAATATGAATACACTGAATAGATGTTTCAATTTAGTAGAGATTTTTTTAATGTTTCTGTATTCATATAAATTTCCTCTTATTTATTTTGTTTGTTTTTTCTCAAACTTTTGGCCAGTAAAATTCTACATTTGATTATTTTTCAACACTTGCTGTTAATCCATTGAATTATTTTTCAGTTTTAGAAAAATAATCAAGTAACTTGTTTTAGATAAATCATTTTATTATCTTAATCTTTAAATGCACTTTTGATAAAATCTTAACTATATTCTTTCAAGTCAGAATTACTGGAATTGGTATAATGCTTATGGGCTTTGTTTTGCTGTCAATTCAGATTAGAAATCTGAAAATAGAATTTAATAAAGATAATGATGGTAATTTAGAAAATGGAATAAATAGTTTAAGCTTTTTACCTCTCTAAATTATTTTTCAATTACATATTTTGATAGTTAATAGTGTTTTGATACAAAGTTATTATGAATATATATGTATTAACACTGTAATGTGTAACTAGGTACAAAGGAAAGTACTATTTTTTTATATTAATATTCGTGTCTATTTATTTAGATATTTTATAATTTGAACAATGATTTGACTGATATTGTTCATTCTAATCCAATTTATTACAATGTACACCAACTTTTCTAATATTAAAATATTTCATTGCAATAGTATTAAATATTTTGATTAAAACACTATTAAACCGTATCTAGGGTTAAGAGGACTTCTTACTTTCTGGAGTTCGGCATGTAATTTTAGTTGTAATATAAATGTGAGGTGTTACTTGTGGTGTATGCATTGTTGACTTAGATGTTGCTGTGAAAGTCTTACTGCGCCGATATAGATCTTTGTTTACAGGCAACTTTTACTTCCGTTCGATTTTGCATTTTCATTATGAATATTGGTGAAATTTATACAAAACTATTGCTTTATTAAATTCTAAAATCTAGTTGAATATAACTTTAATTTTGAAGCTTAAGCAAACTTATTCTTAAATTTGAGTTTTAAGTATAGAATCATTTATAGAGATTACATACTATATACTAAATTTATATTATTTTTCTCTTTATTTGTTGTTTTTTTTAGTAGTATTAGTTTTCTTTGGGTTTTCTGATAGCAGTACTATGCTACAGCCGTAGATTAATATACCATGCTTTCCTCTTGTCTAATGCAAAACAATCATAAGAATTAAAAAAATTGCTAAGTATGCAATGATATTTTCGTCCTATGCTCCTAAATGCTAAATAAAAAAAAAATTTTTTTTTAAATTGAGACTTAAGAAATCCTTAAAAAATATTGATTTTCTGAACAAATTTCAACTTTTTTTATAAGTCTGCACAGCAAATGCTTTTTTTTTATTAAAAAAACCCTGGTTTAAGTTAGAATTTTAAGTCCATAAACAATCCAATAGTGATACACTGGTAACATGTATTGAGACAAAAAATGGTAAAGATTTGTGAAATTGTAATATTATTTCAAATAAAAATCATAAATATTTATATCATTGGTGTTTAATTTTTCAGATATTGTGAGAGCCGACGCAAAGTACTTTTAGACCATGTGCATGAAGGCTATGAAAAAGATCTTTGGGAGTACCAGGAATGCTAAAATGAATTGGACTTCTATTCATCATTCTGTACAACACGTTTTTTTTTTTCTTTTTTTTTCCCTTTTTTTTTTCTTTTTTTTTTTTGTAAATCTGAGATTTTTTTTAAATTTCCAATTAAAAAAAATATCATTGCTTCAAAATTAAAACTCAACTAAAGAATTGAGAAGTTAAGGAGTCATTCTAAGAACTGATTCCAGTTGGGTTTTATATTTTCCTGTTGGTGAAAAAATCTGACAATTTTGCTTCTTACTTCAATCTTGGAATAAGCCTCTGGATTGAGTTGTTTTTAAAGTTACATTGTCTGATATCAACAATTTAAAAAAAAAAAAGCAAAAACCTATATAAAATATGCAAAAAACACAAACAAGACTGCTACTCTCTCTTTCTTTAGAGAGTATGTTATAGAAAAATTAAATGACTTAACATAGGGAGAGATCCTTCCAAAACTTTCTTCTTCAGCATAGATAAAAAAAAAAATAACAAAAACAAAAATGAAATTTTAAAAATCTTACTTTCTCTTGTTTGTTTTTTTTTTTTTTTTTTCTTATATATTTTAATTTTGTTTAGATATATTTTTCTCATATCTTTGATTTCTTTGCACCATAAAAAAGTTCAACTTGATAGAAAACAATATTCTAAAGTCTAGGAGTTTCATATAAACCCTTACACATAAAAAAAAAAGTTAAGATCAGTCCTGGTAATAAATGTTAATGTCCATTGCTGCATCTGTTAGAATCTTCTATGTAATGAATAATATATGAATAAAATTACCTTAGTTTTTTTTGGACAGAATACTCTTTATACTTATTTTTCTTGGTTTTGTTTTCCAAATTAAATCTCAAAACTAGCCTTAATCATTTCTTCCCAAAACAAAAAAAGATATTTTTTTTCAAATAATCTTAGAAATTTAATATACAAATATTTAGATATAAACAGATAAAATTAAAATGATGCAGCTTTATATTCATAACTTTTTTTTTCAAGAGGAATGATATAACCTTTAAGGAATATTATAATAAAGTTATTAGTTTTTATGAAACCAGTTTCATTATTACCATTCTTTTAATAATTAGAATGAGGAGGTCAAATTTTTAGTTGATGAAACTCCAAGATATAATCCTCTGTTCACCAGATTGATCAATAGAAATTTTTAGCTATTATTGGTAAATATTTTCTCAATTTTATCATTCATCCACATTTTGTTATTTTATTTTCATAACTATTTTTTTAAAATGTAGCCTTATATTTCAGTACTCAATTATTATATTGTATGTAGAATCTGTTCTTTTATCACTTTGTTTAATGTTTTATTCTGAAGAAATGTTACTTCAAATGTGATGCCATTTTAAATAAGCAATATTTTTTTTCTTCGTAACCAATATGAGTATAATTCCTATCTTCAGAGAGGAGTAAGTTTATTTCTTGGTATTGTAATCTTTTACTATTAAAACATAAAATCCTGTGAAAATATATTGTGGTGAACATAGAGAGGATTTACCTTACAAAAAGGCGAGAATCTGTCTGAGCGCCAGGCTGCAAGAGAAGATAAAAGGGTGCCAAGATGGCTGGTGGCGATTTTTAAAATCTTTGGTTTCAGACACGCCTTAACCAATTGCTTTCGAGCGTGTCTAAAATTTGCATATCACCCATTATGAAAAGCAGGTCACTTAGGAGAAGTGCTGCAGACCTCCGTTCGATAAAGAAGAACTTCTGTGTTTTTGTGTGTCCAGTGAAATAACGACCATGTGCGTGCCTATTTATGTATGATTTGCGAACATGGATTTATATACCTATCGAGTGAACTACTGTTGTTCTGGCGACTTATCCTGTAAGTGTTTGATGTTTTTTTTATTTTTTACTCACGCGAACATTTAATCTTTATTACAAGCTATTTCGGCTACCATATCACTTAAACAGTTTGATATCAGACTGATCCCCGAGCTTAGTGGTGCAGCAACAGACGTCCCGATAGTGGAATGGCTAGAGGATCTCGAATAAAACGTGTGAGCTGTGAGATCACCAAGGTGGAGCGAGTCTTGCTTCTGAATGATGCGGCTCAAGAGACATATCGGCAGTTATCGGAGGGACATTGAGGAAATAAAGCGTGTCCTTATACAAGCTTATGGGACAGATTTATTCACGGCATTGGAGCAGTTTACCAACCGTCGCCTTCGTCCAGGAAAGACAGTGGATGAGTTCTTTATAGATTTGCAGTTACTAGCGTGGTTGGTGGGCAAAACGCCACCAGAATGTTGGTTAAATTGAGCTTTTGTGAATGGACTATCACCCCATGCTAAGGGACTCTTGCGAGCCTCTACTCGAATGGATAAGCTGTCATTGAGGGAACTGCTTGAAAGGGCTTGTGCCATGCTGGTGGACATGAGGAGGTTGTTGCCATGGTGCAACCTCAACAGGCCGTACTTGCACCTACACATCTACCCATAACTAGTGTGAATATCAGAAGTGTTAACTGCTTCAGATGAGGTAGGGGGCAATATGGTTGCCGCTTATCACGGTCACTAACTCAGAAGCCTGGCGGATTGCAATGTCATCATCATTAAACAAGGCGCTACCCACTGGAGGTACAGGAGTGCCTTGCACTTGTGGACATGGGCTGTGCCTAAACCCTCAAGCGCAAAGAACATTGTGACACTTGGACAAAAATAAGAACTCCGGTGCTAACAATAGGCAGTAGCTCGCTGTCCTCTTGCAGAGAAGGTGTCATCCAGGAAGGCGTCAGTATTGGGCCTGCAGTAGCTGTGCAGGCACTAATCATGGACAAGGAGCTGCTCGGGTAGGACGTACTCTTGGAGATGGATACGATGGGAGAAGTCATGGTAGATAGAACTAGATATGTGACGTTCTCCAAACGCGAAGAGCACGTTTGTGCAGGGATCACCCTGGATGAGTCTGACTTTCGTGCAGAATTTGACCAGCGCAAAGTCTTGGATGGTGGCTTGAAAGTTGTTGAACATCTGCGTTGGTTGTTTGTCCGACCAAGTACCACGCTACAAGATTCTCCTCGAAGCTCTGAGTATGATAAAGAACTGCAAACCTGGATTGATAATGGATGGCTGGTTCCTTACCCTGAAAAAGCGTTGGGTCTCCAAAATGCTTGATCCCATTAGTGGTGGTCGTCCAGCCAAACAAGCAAAAAGTAAAGCCAGTGTTGGATTATCAAGAACTAAATGAGCACGTGGACCCTTTTATGGCCCACGCTGATGTGTATGCCAAGAAATTACGGGAATGGCGGCAAGCGGGATCTAATTTGAGTGTGTTGGACATTCGGAAGGGGTACCCTTTAGTACGTGTACACAGGTTGCTGTGGCCTTACCAGACAGTGCTGGTTAAGAGAAAGAGGTACTGCCTAACCCGCATAGGGTTTTGACTGAACGTCACGCCATCAATTATGCGGCAATTGTCGACACTGTTCTAGTTCAGGATGAGCAGGTGCGGCAGGCAACATCTGCGTATATTCATGATGTCTACGTCAACGAAGGAATTGTATCTGCGGTACAAGAACATCTCTGCAACGATGGCCTCTTCGGTAAGGAGCCGGACAGACTACGGGATGGCGCACGAGTGCTCAGTTTGGAGGTTCGGGAAGAAGACGGCGTCCTGCAATGAAAACGAGGAAATGAAATCCCAGATATGCCCCGCGATGTCACAAGACTGAGTGTATTTTCCTGGTGCGGGAAGTTAGATGGACACCTTCCCGTTGGTGTCTGGCTTTGGGTTGCGGTGGTTTCCGTCAAGCGGAGCGCATCTGAGATCACCACTGGATAGGACGATTAAGTACATGACGCCCCTCTCAACACATTGCTCAAAGAAGTCCTCACCAGAGTGCACAAGGACCCTTCACGGGGTAGATGGTGTGTGGACAGCAAATACCTGGCCATTGGTGTTTCGATAGTCCATGATGGGGCTGTGGTGGAAGATGCCTGCTGATTATGCCCAGCTTGGGACTCCCTGCATATAAACCTGGCAGAGCTCGATGCTGTAATCAAGGGGATGAACTTGGCAATCCTCTGGAAGTCGACCCCCCTGCGCCTGTTTACGTATTCTGCCTGCGTCCACAAATGGATTTCAGACACCCTTACCGGAAGGGCCAGAGTGCAAAATAGAGCTGCAAGCAAGATGCTCATCCAACAGCAGCTCGACACCATCATGAGCCTTGTAGAAGAATATGCATTGACATTGGAAGTTACCCTGGATCTCAGCCTGAACAAAGCTGATTCTTTAACAATAGAAAAAACGTCAAACCCATACAACCGGCCTGCGACGCAGTTGCGAGTCCTCAGCTAGATCAAATTAAGGAAGTCCACCACCAAAGTGGACACCCAGGGATCAAACAGACCCTGTATTTCGCTAAGTTGAATGACTGATGTACGGAAGGCAGACGTCAGAAGAGTGGTCAAAAGCTGCAAGGCTTGCCAATCCATCAACCCGGCCCCTGTTCACTGGAAGAAAGGAAGACTGGACGTAAATAACCACTGGAACCGACTGGCAATAGATATTACTACAACGAGTCTTATTGACTGCAGTCCGTCCAGGTTCGTGATATGTCGGTGGCAGTGATTAGTCAGCTAAATAACATCTTCCTCAAGCGTGCCCCCCAACGGAGATACTAACTGATAATGGCACCCTTTCAACAGTGAACAATTCAAAAAGTTTACTGAGAGCTGGGGAGTCCATCTACGGTTCCGATGCTCCTACGTTCCAAGCGGTCTGTCAAAACTATTGCAGCCAAGACGGGCTGTGCAGTGACTGAAGCAGTATTTGTACAACGTGACCCTCTACAACGGCAGCCGACGCCTTACACAAGTATGACATTACGTTGAAGGGTGTTGAAACGAATCCACAGTCTGAGCAGAAAGTAACTGGAGAAAGGCTGAATAAAGCAGATGTTGTTTGGATAAGGAACCCACACGGCAGGTGTACAACTAAGTACAGGATTGGACGCGTCACCGCAAGCAAGCAGTATGTGTCGATGGTGTGCCCCGTCACATTAAGGACCTACCGCAGACAACACAATCACAGCAACCCGTGGATATTGAGAGCGAGTTAGAAACCAGTGAGGTATCTCTCTGGTTTGCGCCAGCTCCGACAGAGAGTTACTCTGACATTAGTAGCCTCCCAGGGGACAGTGTTCCTCGACCCCAAGTCCACAGACAAGAGCTTAAGCGACGATGAGACATGCATCGTCCCTCTTAGAAGAAGCACCTGGCGACTGCGGTCACTCTCTCCTTGCCGTTTTTTGTGATCATGTTGGGGGGGGGTGAACATAGGGAGGATTTACCTTGCAAAAGGGCGAGAATCTGTCTTGGCGCCAGGCTGCAAGAGAAGATACAAGGGTGCCAAGATGGCTGGTGGCGATTTTTAAAAATCTTTGGTTTCAGACACGTCTCAACCAATCCCGTTCGAGCGTGTCTAAAATTTGCATATCACCCATTATAAAAAGCAGTTCGCTTGGGAGAAGTGCTGCAGACCACCGTACAATAAAGAAGAACTGTGTTTTTTTTGTGTATCGCGTCCATTGAAATAACGACCATGTGCGTGCCTATTTATGTATGACTTGCGAACACGGATTTATATGTCCAACAAGTGAACTACTGTTGTTCTGGCGACTTATCCTGTAAGTGTTTGATGCTTCTTTTATTTTTTTACTCACACGAATATTTAATCTTTATTTTATATAAAAAATTTAAAATCTTTTGATGATAAAATTATATGTGACCAAATACAATAGTTAGGACAAAGGATAATTCTATTAAATAGATTGGAATTAAAGTTTTTGCCAATTTTATCTTCCTTTATTCAAATCTCAAGGGAGATAACTCCAAGGTTTAAATCAATGTTATGTTAGATTTGATTTGGGTTGGGGAAAGAACAGTAATTTGATTCTATTTAAATGTAACCTAAGAATAAATTTGATCTCTGCTTTTAAACACACACACACACACATATATATATAGTGTGTGTGTGTTCAATTAAGGCCAGGAATATCAAAACTTAATTAAAGAAATAAAACAAAACCAATACAAATTTCAGAACATTTATTTACAATCAAGAAAACAAAAATTTGAGATCAGTTAAAGAGAAAAAATAGTTTGGTTCCAATTTTTCATCAAATTGGATATGATAAAACAATGTTGTGAAGTTTGAAGAACAAAATTAGAAATATACATTCCTACAATAAGGTGTATATATATATATATATATATTTACAAAATTTACTAAAAACTAAAATATGATTAACTCTGGAGATGCATGAATGAACCAGTTTATGTGATGCAAGCCAGATGAATCTTGTGGCAGATCCCATCGTACTGAATAAGAGTTTGAACTGTTTTCAGATTTATGAAATGTAGTTAAATTTGTTACTCACTACCCTAGAAGTACTTGATATATATATATATATATATATATCTTTTTAGACATGTATATGTTGCAAAAATGAGCATCAAAGGATTTCAAATGAAAATGGGCTTCTTCTGACATAACCCCAATTTTCTGCAAAAGTTGGTTATTTCAGACAAGTTCTAATATTTAGAACTGCATATTGAAACCTTGTTTGAAAATCTTCAAGGTTTAAGTGACTTTTTGGACACCCTACATTTCTTTCTTTTTTTTTTTTAAGATAAAATGTTAAAACCTTTAATAGCAATTTGTGAGAGAGAGCCTATAAATGACTGAACTTTCATTGATAAAATTTAATAACTGATGTTAATTTCTATTAAGGAGAAAAGAGAGAGATGCAATATATGTAGATGCTACTATGTAATCAAATATGCTCTAAAAGTGATTAAAATATTACTGAACTATTTCTTTCCAATGAATTGAAATATTTCTATCACAGGATATATTTCTTCGTATATATGTATATGTAAAATTAACAAAATCATTTTATATTATCACCGTTGTCTATATCAGAGAATGATACAGAAACCTTATTTTGGAACTGTAGATATCAAAGATAGGATTTTTTAATAGAATAAATGAAGAATTTACTTGTCACTAAGCCTTAGTTTGAAAAATAAATGTAGTGATATCAGACACAATGGTTGTTATCATCACTAGAAAAAAAAGAAATTGTTACCTATTTCTATCTTAACCAAATTTTTTTGTGAACAGTTCAAATGACTTGTCAGTGATGTTCAACCACATTCTTTTTTTTTGTATCACAGTCTGGTTTTATTACACAAAATCATTTCACAGAGTTAAATACTCAATCATACAATATGAAAACAAGTTCTTTATTTCTCTGCATCCTAATAGCAGATCATCTATGGGTCGTTCCCCCTCTGTTGGTTATAGACATCTTATTTACAAGACAAAACAAACTTTTATTGTATGGCAAAGTTTAACATGAATTTGGTCCCTCAGTTCAAGCTGCAGCTGCCATACAAAAAAAACCCAAAAAATATTTGTATTATTTTTTTGTATGAAAGAAAAATATTTACAAAAAAATATTTACAATTATGCAAACCTGGATAATAGAAATTCCTAGTGGAGATCAAAAAGTTATACGAGAAAAGTTAAGGAAACTTATATATATATATATGTTCAAAATATTTTGGCCAATTGGCCTTTGCGTTACACTAATATATATTTAAAATGTTTAGTATGTCTTAATTTTAATAAATGAAAACCCTTGTTTAACAAGCCATATCTTAAAAATAGAGACAAAAAAATAGTTTAAATAATTCATTGCATTCTCTTCTAGTTTATATTCTCTAATATCTAACCTATTGAAGTATTTGGACAAGGCTTCTTTTTTTTTAACTTGGTTTATTATTTTTTTAACAATTCAAATTTATGAGTTACATCAAGACGTTTAAATAGTCTTCATAGATATGCTGTTTATATATACAGCTGTTTTGAATATCCCGTAATTATATACAAATGGAAATACATCCGGAACAAAATCCGGCAAAAACAAAATTTTGAAAAAAAAAATTGTTGAAAATATAACTTTTAAAATAGAAAAAAAAAACATTAAAAAAAAAAGGAAGATAAAAATAGTTTCTTTTTCTCACTCAAATAACAGTTACCATCACTTGCACACAACAGATTTTAACATTTTTTTTTAACAAATATTTTGTGAACTTGATACATTTTGACATTTTGTCAATAAAATAAATTGGGTATAAATCACAGTTTTGTTGAATTTCAAAGAAAAACAGTCTTAGATTTGAGTCATAGTAATTAACATCCAACATGAACTTTAAAACTAGAAGAAATTTTGAAGTAAAAGTTTGAAATTATGGTCCGTTTGGATTTACTTGCTCTGACACATAATAACAATAGAGCACAAAACTGGAACTAATGTTTGCTTCAGTTTTTTAAAGTGTAAATAACCTTTGATCTTATGTTTTGTTAAAGTAAGATATGTCTAGATGGGATGTTGATCAGTAAAACAGACTGAAGTAATAAGTAATGGGTTGATAATGTTTGCTTAATTACTGGAAGATTTGATATCTTTTTTCGAAATATGTCTTGGGAATCAAATTTTACTTATGAAGATAACCAATACTATTATGCAAAAAAAAAAAACTTAA
Source organism: Idiosepius hallami (assembly GCA_034780655.1). NCBI lineage: Eukaryota > Metazoa > Mollusca > Cephalopoda > Idiosepiidae > Idiosepius > Idiosepius hallami. Next base: position 36,629 of record JAUZSX010000007.1, on the reverse strand, counting down.
ATGAATCCATTGAAAAATATAAATACTTAAATTCAAACCAATTTTTCTCTTTAAATAAATTAAGATTTTTTTTTTAAAGCCAATAAGAAATACTTTTTTTAGCTGTTATTCAGGCTATTGTCCTTATCCTTATAACATCCAAATAACAGTTACAAAAATTATCATACCTCATCTCGAGGATTCTGAAAAATAACAAGTACTTTATAATTCTGTGTTATCAATTTTCTAAAAAGGTTTGTAATAATCAAATTTAAAATGTAAATGCAGTTTGTTGAATAACATTAAAATATAACTGGATTGTATTTTACTTAAAAAAAACAAAACAAAAATGCAACTAAAAATAATAGTTGCTTTGATAAAAAAAACAAAAAAACATGTATTTAAAAATCAGTTAACTAAAGTTATTCCCCTTGTCAAGTAAACAATTCATTTTTAAGTGCTAGCTTGGTAAGCATAGCATAAAAGTTTTAGATTTATATTTTTAATAATTTTTTCTTTTTTTTCTTATAAAAATAATTGAGTGAATCAGATATTTTTGTTTTTGTTTTTACATATAGAGTGAATGTTCTGGAACTTTTTGAAAGGTTGACCGGGATTTATTGAAGTGATCTGCATTCTCTCAGATAAGGAAATAAGTGGCAGTGAATTGACCATAACCTTAAAAGAAAAACAGAAAAAAAAAGTCAGTTTTATAACAAAAAACTAATATATTAACACATAATTAATAATAGTGATAGATTTATCCTTTTTTTTTTTTTTCTTTTCATTTTATAGACTGTGGACCCAATGGTTAGTTGTTGTTCTTTACCGTTACACCCAGTGGTGCAATGGGCGGCAAATTTTTTTTGCTGTTCCCGTAGCATACTTGTTTTTATGAGAAAGAGTTACTAGCCCTATGCTCAACCCCCAACCTGGAGGACCTTTTTTGGGCTTTTGAAATCAGTATTGTCCTTCACCTAGATGAACTACTCTCCCAGGTTAACAAGCCCCGTCTGCCTGAGGCAGCTATAAGTAGATAGAATAGTTTTGACTGGGATTTAAGTTTGTCTAATGCGATTCCTTATTCCAAACTTTTACCAATGCTATATACATCACCACCTTTAAAAGTCTATATCCCCCTAGATTTTTCATTCCTTCCCCTTTAATTTAAATTTAACAAAAAAATTTAAAAATACCAAAACGGTTTTTAATTAAAAGCATAATTAATGGCAGAGAATGTTGTTGCAATAAATAAAAAAAGCTGGATTGTAATTGGACAGCGCTTGCAAAAATTTCAGCATCCATTTTGTAGATTAAGGTAGAAATAATGAATTGATGCAACTAAATTTTGCTATTTCTTATGAATTTATACAGAATTCTTTCCAAAAAAATACCTCAACAGCATTTATTTTCTGATTTAGCCTATCTCAATTAAGCGCTTAACTTAAAGAGCATCCAAAAAACTATCTCAACAAGTTCAAGAATTTAAAAAGCATAGAACATTTCAGCACGTTTAATTGCACCCAAAAATACATAATCTTAATTTTTTTTTTGTACAACTAAATTAGCATATGCCTGCTTATTTAGCTTTCATCTGCTAATTTTTCATTGACAAGAGACTAACATTAAAAAATAGCACAAAAAGTTGGTTGTAAGAAGGAGAGTATTTACCGTGTAGGATCTTCTTTATTTGTGAATCCAGGTACGTTAACAATATTCATTTTTTCACCATATTTAGAATAACTGAAAGTTACCTGAAAGAAAAAATAAATATATATATCATTCAACAACTTACAAAATTGCCAAATAATTAAGAAATATTCTTTAATAACAGCATATTACTATAATCCTTGATATCATATCTACTTTTATTTCTAGAATCAAATCAATGTTTTTAAGCTAATTATTAAGTCAATTACAACCCCCTCTCTCCAAAACATAAAAAAAAGAGACTCAAAGACTTACTTGTCTGTCAAGGTCAAAAGGTCGTAAGAGCCACAAAGCTTCTAAGTGTGAATGAAAGCTGTCTTCAATCGTCAACTGTTTTTTCAGGATATGACCTGCAAGTAAAGAAAAGAAAAACCTCTGTATTAAATAATATTTCATACAACATTTGTGCCATGCTGTTGCTTTGGGGGGCCCCCACAGTACGAAGGAACAGTGGGTCAAGCAGGCAGAGCTCAGTGGCAGAGTAACCGAGTAAAAAAGCTTAGCTTCTGCCCTACTTTTGGGAGGAGGCTTTCTCTTTAATATTGGCCTCATCAGCCATCAATGGATGCACATTGTAAAGGAATGTCAAGTCATCCTTGAACTCGAGGGACAAACATATATACACAACATAAGAAAGTGATGAACAAGGCCATTTTCACATGCTCTGTATATCTGGGCTTTTTGCATTCAGTGTTGCCCTTCAACTAGAGGAGTAGCTCTCTCGAATTAATGAGCCCCTTCTGTCTGAGGCAGCTAAAGATAAATGCAATGGTTTTGACTGGGATTTGAACTCGCATACTATGATTCAAGAGTCCAAGCTTTTACCAATGCTCCATCCTTGCGGCCAAAGATGTTGAAATGTCATAAGACAAACAAATCAATCACTTTCTTTAACCGAAGACCAAATTACAGACTACAATGTTTTCGCTTGTAAAGGACTTTGTATGTATTTTCTTTGCTTTTTACCTACCTATGATATATCCCACAGTACAGTCATCAGGAAGACGGATTTTCTCACCAACTGTCATAAGACGGCCATTGCTGAAAAGGAAATAATAAATTGATTATTTAATATTCAGAAATTTGCAGAAACTTTGAAGTATCTGTTCTTCAATGTGACTTAATTGTATAAATCATTTTAACAACATGGGAAACAGAGATTTTTGCTTAAAAAATGGTGATTTGACAGGAACCGATGTCTACAACGCGACTTTACTGTATTCATTTTAAAAGAGTGCAAATTGTTGCTTAAATTTTTTCTTTAAAACACAGATAAGATATGAAGCGTTTTTGAATTAAAAATAAATAACAGAGAAGTGCTTTTTAAATTTTAGAAAAAACAATTTTTTTTCGTTTAACAAGTGTTCAAATAATAAAAATATATTAAAAAAAAAATCAAACTTCTCTATTTAACAAAAAAAAAAATCAGAAAAAAAAACACTAGACCATTTGTACATAGTTCTTCAGAAAAAACTATAATAGTTATATAAAAAATTATTCAGACTACCAAAATTTTCATAGGTATGGTACAGTCTTTCTATTTAATAGGCTTCATTAACTATCTTAGAGAAAAGCATTAGAAATTAATTTAGTATAAAAAAGCTTCAGAAATCTTCTACTTACTCTGAATATTATTAATACCATTTTTATCATTATCAACACTTTTATTACTATTATTATTTCTGTTAACACTTATTACTATTATTATAATGACACTTATTCTTTCTATTAACACTTATTCCTATCATTATTTCTATCAACACTATTATTATTATTATGATCATTGCCAATATCACCCATCCTTTTATTTGTGTTCTTTTACTCTTTACAAATAATTTTATGGTTTTTCCTCCATTCTTGTAGTTGGAGAAATGATCCCCTTCTTCATGATTTTTGGGCAAGTATTTTTAATTTGATACTCTTTAAATACCACAATGGCATTTTCTGGTGGGGTGTGAGGGTTCCTGTGGGTGCGGCCCTTGGGGACAGAGACAGAGGTTGTTGGGAGTTTGGCAGATAATTGTTGTGGGTAGCCACGAGCTAGCTCAGCAACGTGTAGCCAGTATCTTTTGCAGTGGTGTAAGCAACAGTTTTTGTTGCCTGGGGCAGTTGTAGACTTGTGCCCCCCCTCCCACGGGATCAATAATAACCAGTTAATGGTCTAAATTCGTAAAAGGGCCAAAAAATATTCATTTTCATGGAATTACAATCAAGGATCTAATTATATACAACTTAAAATATTTATCATTCGACTGATAATATAGTTAAAAATCCGTTTTAAAACTGTATTATTACACACATATAACATAAAACACTGGGCAGGGAAGTTGGAACATTGGTAAAAATTCAGGCTCTGGAATCATAGTATGCGAGTTCAAATCCCAGTCAAAACCATTGCATTCGCCTTTAGCTGCTTCGGGTAGATGGGGCTTGGGACTTGTTAACGAGAGAGCATCTCATCTAGGTAAAGGGTGACATCAAATATAAAAAGCCCGGGTAAGAGCACGTAAAAATGGTCTTGTGCCAAACTTTGATTGGTGCTTACCAAGTAAATATAATATAACATAAAACATAGTACAACCTTAAAAACAAATTTTTGTTATAAGTTTCAGATTTTTTTGTTGACTTTTTACCATTATTATTTTTCTATCATCTATTTTTATCCCCTCAAAATGCCGTATGGGCTGGACTGCCCACTCCGTCCCTCCCTTGCTATGATACCGATCTCTAGTAAGGAGAGGAGCTGGCTTTGTAACGGACCTAAATGAGAGAAACACGACCGAAAAAAAAAACACGACTGAGTCAAGGGCCAAAAGGTCCCTTTCAGCAAGGAAAAATTTAGCAATTATTCCTAATAAGGAGCTACTTAATACATCCATCACCATCATTAGAAATTACTAATTTCATCAACAACATGACTATAAACCACCATCCTCATCTTATTATCATGAAATTTTCTACTACCATTTCATGAACATCCTTATTCACACTAGTGCAGGGGAGAAAGGTCCATTTGGGGCAGTGGATAAGCAGTCGGATATCAGAATCGTAACACAGGTTCAAATCCCATCCGTTCCGTCAACACTCACGCATGTAATAATACTCTTGGGAAAGGTATAAATCTCCACTTACTCTCTAGCTATGAATATCTCGCTTTTTGAAAAATTATGTTTGAACAAAATAACATCAAAAATGATTGTTTTCGGCAAGCATCCTCAGGGGCACAAGGCTCCTTGTATTCCCACATCTTTTGTAATGAAAAAAATTACCAAAATAATTAAAATGAAGATGAATGTAATGGTTTTGACTGGGATATGAACTTGCATAATATGATTCCAGAGTCCAAGGTTTAACCAATGCTCCATCCTCATTTATGTATGTATAGTCTTTGATTGAAGCCTCCAGTATGTTTTGGGGGTACAATTTGCTTTTTTTTTAGTGTAAAGGGGCCTTAAGGCAGATTCTTTGTTGGGGGCTGCTGTGTGGATAAGCACTGCACTGCAAGGATACTAACAAGTAGAATAAGTTGATGGCATTAAATATTGGAATGCTTTTTTAGAGCACAAAATTTCTTGATTAAAAACAAGGAAATCTTTCTTACCCAGCATGAGGCAACATTTTTAAGGCAAGACTTCGACTGATGCAGAATCCAGCGCCTCCAGTTGCAAACCAAAACGAAATCTTTTGCTGAAAAGTAAAAACAAGAAATTAGATAGAGATTAGATATATATATATATATTTAGAGAGAGAGAGAGTGAAACCCAGGTAGAGAACAACATTTAAATCAAATAAAAACAGCTCTTACAACCGTATTGAGCACTTTTCTTATTCATTTTTCTCATGTCATTCTTCTGCAAACTATCCTATGTGTGTGTGTGTGTGTTTACAATTAGTCTCTACTAAACTCCTGTGTCAATTCTTAGTCTACAGACTTGAAATTTGACATAAAGGGCATTCAGACCCGGGGCAAGCTTTTTAATTGGTTTTCAATCAAAAATTTAGCTGGTTAAGGTTTATTATGTTATTATTGTTTCGTTGTCACATTTGATAATTAAACTATTTCATCACAATACGAATGCATCTATGTGTGTGTAAAATGCAGGTGTTGTTTTTGCTGTTTTGTTTATGTCAATATTGTGGAACGAATACAATCATGATTAAAACTTGTTCACACAGCTATACAGTTTCATAAATAACATTTAAAGACTGAATGGGTCAGAGGGAAAGAGAAATGGAGAGAGGGACAGAAATAGAGAGGGATGAAGAGAGAGGGATGAAGAGAAGTCTAGTGTGAAGGTAAAGAGAATAAAAAAAGACAGGTGAAATAATAAAGAGAGTGAGAGGAGAATCAGTCCTTTATTTCTTTTTCTTTTTTTCTCCATTTTATTGTTAATTTATTCTGTTTCTCTCTTTTCTTATTCTTTCTCTATTTCCCTAAACCCTCTCTCTATTCCCCTATTCCCATTCCTTTCTCTGTTCCTTTATTCTCTTCCTTCTCTATATTCCCCTATTGTCTTCTCTAACTATTCTCCTATTCCTTTATTCTCAAATTATCTCTCCATTCTCTCTATTCTCTCTCCTCTCTCTCTATTCCCCTATTCTCTCTTCTAACTCTATTCCACCTCCTGTCTCTATCCCTTTATTCCCTTCCCTCTTTCTATTCTCTTATTCTCTCCTCTATTCCTTTATTCTCTTTCCTTTCTCTCTAGTCCCCTATTCAACAAGACACCCCTATAATTACAGTGAAAAGCTTTAGAAAAGAATTCAGTCGAAAAAAAGCATTAGAAATGAATTAAGTAAAAAAAAAAAAAAAGGTATTAACTACTTTCCTCTATAATAGGCTTCCTTAAATACCTTAGTGGCAAGCCCCTGAAGTCTGGGTGGGGTGGGGAATATTCTAGTCTCATTGTAAGCATCAGAGACATCTGTTAGTAATCTAAGCTTTCTTCTTTTAAATTGGGAGGGAGGCATTTTTTTTTGGTAGGGTAGACAGCTCAGAGAGTGCTAGACAAAACTAATCCAACATTGTGAATAGGACAGAAGTTCTAGAGTCAAAATGAAATAAAAACTTTTGGACCCTAAAAGGTCGATGTATCAGCCCTGATGGCACAAGGCAAAAGAAGACACACCAATATTTTGACTTTAGTTTGTTCCTCTATTATAATGGCTTTGAATGACTACTTAGTAATTACAATTTTTTTTATTCAACACACATAAAGTTCTACTACAGTATTGAGCCCCTTTTTTTCATTAATCACTTTTCTTTTTGTGTCTTTTTATCACCCCTCTCTCTCTCTCATTCATACATTATATATATATGTATATATTAGAAGAAATAAAAAATAAAATCCCAATGTACAATTAAAAAACTATTTTGAAAAAAAAACAATGTAGACACATTTTGGAATACACATTCATTAGAGCATATCTATCATTATTTAATAATAATAGTAATGAATAAATTATTTTTATTCCTATAGAACTGAGAAAACAGAAATTTAATATATTTGGGCTAGGTAACTCTATATAATTGTTTAAAAAATTTTTTAAAAAAAGTATTCTTGTTTTTTGAAAATAACTTTTCTATCATATCTGTAAATATACTAGAAGTATTGCCCGGGTGTCAGAGACTTGCCACTAAGGCAATTAAGGAAGCCTATAATATTGGAAAGCAAGGACTGATTTTTTTATACTAATTCATTTCTAATGCTTTTCTCTGCTAAATTAATTTCTAAAGCTTTTTTTCCTATTAAATGCATTTTTAATGCTTTCTTATACTGAATTAATTTCTAAAGCTTTTCTCTAAGTAAAGTTTATTTTATAGAAGGGCAATATCTTACATATGCAAATTTAAGTGGTGTGAATCATTTTTTTAAAAATAATTATTGTGGTTCCTTTTTCTGAAGTACTCTACAAATAAACAGGATGTATTTTTCCTTTTTTTTTTTTTGTTTTATTTTCTAAAGAGCTACAAGAATGTACGGTTTCATACAAACATGACAATCTGATTTCTCTAACTATATAGATATATAAACATTCATTTTTTAAATTTTGCTTTAATTTCTCCAAATGAGATATTAAATAAAAATCTCCTGATGATAATGCCTAATGGCGAAATGTACATACGGGAGCATTAACAAATAAATATTGTGTCAATTTTTCAATATA
>JAUZSX010000006.1:1604143-1638925 GCA_034780655.1 Idiosepius hallami | reverse complement strand
ACTAAGATGAGGACAAAAGTCCGAATAATAAAGTTAATTCCTAAATTACAAAGCCTCATCTCAAAAATAAAAATAAAAGTTTTTATTGTATTACATATTTTTTTTTTCGTTTCCGTGTTTATTTTTCTATTTAATTGGATGCCACTAAATTCACTTCGCCCAGATCCTTCAAATAACTAAGGCCGGTCATGGTGACAGCCTCCATAAGTGCACACTTATTTTTTGAACACATAGTAGTTAAGCTAATTAAAAAAAATAATAGAGAAACGACCTTTCTTTAAATAATAGAAATGCGCAGTGTCCACTTCTCAAGCGAATAAAGTCATTGTTGTTTATGTATTGTTTTTATTTGCTGTGGGCCGAGGAGTCCATCCCAGAATTCAAAAGAGATGGAAATTCAACTTCCTGTCAATGACAGCGTACTTCCTGTCAAGATGGCGCTGTGTAACTATAAATTGAAAGCCAGGATCTTTAATTGGCATTAACGTCTAATAAATTAGGGTCCAATAATTCAACAATTTTATCTTAATTATTTTTTTTAACTTTTTCTCATTATTGTCTTCATCAACTGATCCTACCTCGTGTTTTTTTCTTTATTGTCTTCCATGTTATAACTGCTACTATTATCATTTTTAAATATTATCTGCCCTTTTTAACCCATAGCTGGGGGAATGCAGGGATACATACCTTTACCTGGTGCATTAGTCCAAATTTAAACATAAACACATAAAGTGGAATTAGAACTTACGTATTACGATTTCAAGATGGCGAGGTGGAGCATTAGTAAAAGCTCGGACTATGGAATCGTATTACGTGAGTTCAAATCCCAATCAAAACTATTGCAGCTGCATCTACCCGCCTTGGGCAGATGGAGCTCGTAAACTCGGGAGAGTGGCTCATCTAGGTGAAAGGCAACACTGATTTCAAAAGTCCACAAAAGGTCCTCCAGTTTGAGGGTTGAACATAGTGCTAGCAACTTTTTCCCTTTAAAAAAGTATGCTTCGGAAACAGCAAAAAAAAAAACAAAAAAAACACAAAAATGCTGCCTACCGCAACACAAAGTGTAATGGTTGATGGATATCATATTTACTTGGTAGAGCACCAAACCAAGTTTGGCACAAGGCTATTTTTACGTGCTCGATATACTTGGGCTTTTTTCATTCAGTGTTACCCTTCACCTAGATGAGTTGCTCTCCAGAGTTAACGAGCCCCATCTGCCCAAGGCAGCTAAAGTGAATGTAATGATTTTTACTGGGGTTTGAACTTGCGTAATACTATTCCATAACACGAGCTTTTACCAATGCTTCACCGATGCAGCCTTTTGACAGATATGAGTGTGTGATTGCAGTGTGTCCTATTTGGAGTCTTGCCATTTACTATTTTCTCCCTTCTTGTCAATTTTGTTTTATTAGAGATTTTGTTTTCTGTTTTTTCTTTGAGGTTGGGCTTTATTTGTTGTCATTGTATGGCTCTTGCCAGAGGCGTAGCCAGGATATTTAGCGCCCAGGGGCAAACTATAAAATTGGCACCCCCTCCTCCGTGTTCAATCGTATTTTCTTTTACAATAACATTGTATACTTTACTATATATGGAAAAACGGTTCACATTTCAATGGACCATTATTTTTAAAGAAAAAGATACAATTTTGTATGTGTTTATGTCTATAGTAATCATTGGGCAAGCGTATCAGATGACGTCTACAACAGCCGCTGCTGCAATCTTGCTTGTGACCGGTTTTTTACTCTTGTTGTGAAAATTTTGTAAGCCTCATTTTAGCGCCTTTGCACTTTGGCGCCCGGAGACATATGTACCCCGGCGCCCCCCTCTAGCTACGCCTCGGCCTCTTGCCATTTAGAAATGATGTGTTTGTGGATTATGGATCTTTAGTCCGTATGAGGTACCTTTATATTCCTAGTATTTATTTTTTATGATTTTATGGCAGCCATATAGACTTTTTCATTTCCTTTGTGTCTAATGTGGCTGGGAACCCAGCAGAAGGTGATGTTAAAATAAATAAATTGAATAATGATTAGAAGTATTGCCCGGCTTTGCCACAAAGATAATTAGGAAAGTGTAGTGGGGGCTATCTCCCCTTTCAATTACCAAACCATGGACTCGCTCAATGGGGATATAAACAGCCACCTATGTTGCTACAACGAGAAGGCAGCGATGGGCTAACTGGATATCGGTCGATTACTCGATCACTAACTACTTTCTGTATTACTAACTTACTCTGCTATAAACTCTCTATCTACCTATCACCTTGTCGTTTGTTCCATTATTCGGTTGATTACACTATCACTAACTACTTCTGTATTACTAACTTACTCTGCTATAAACTCTCTATCTACCTATCACCTTGTCGTTTGTTCCGTTATTAATTGCTAACCACTCGGCAACCGCAACAGAAAGCCTGAGGAAGACAATGCTTTTTTTTTTTATATTAAATTATTTCCAACCCTTTTTTATACTAAATTCATTTTTAATGGTTTTGATACTAAATTAATTTCTAATACTTTAGATGGGTGACCACTAAGCAATATCAGGTACTATACAAAGCTGGTCAGCAGTTTGTTGCCTGTAGTTGAATGAATGCATTAGACATTTGGACTGAAAGAAGACCATCCCTCTTCCCAACCTCTCTCTCACACTGATTGATCAATCAAACAGAGTTATCCCCGAGGGTGAAGACTGAGAGTCTCAAGATAAACTGAGATTGAGAAAAACTCTATAACAACAGGAAGACTGATTCCATGCCTGGACGAACAGGTGAGGAGAGGTCAAGTCTTCCTGCTCAACAAACAACATTTGAGATTGTGGAAAAACTCTATAATAATAGGAAGACTGATCTAAACCTGAATTAACAGATGAGGAGAAGAAGTCTTCTTGCTCAACAAAATAACTACAAAAACAATGGAAGCTAAGATTTTCAGAATAGAAAAACAAGAGAAATCCATTTTTAAACCTTTGGATCCTAAGGGGCTGATATATCGGCCCTGATGACCTAGGGGAAAATAATATATTTTGAAATAAATTTTTTTATTGTTTATTTTTTAAAAAGTTTGAGAAGTAGATGATAATGATATTAACTAGATTTTAATGATCTCTCGTAAAAATAACCCCAAAATTGTCAAAGGGGCTAAAAACATAATTACATAATTAACATTATTACATGAATATTTTTTTTCTTAGGGGTGATGAGATGAGTGATGGAGTGGATGAGAAAGTTATCGATGTCTGATTGATGAATTGTCCACGTTATTAAAAGTCTATTAATTAATAGACCGTTATTAATAGTCGTGTTATGATATTTCGGTAACCCCCCCCCCAAAAAAAAAAACAAAAAAAAAAACAAAACTTTACTTTGATCTTCTAGGTTTTACCAGGATTTGAAAACTCACTGACTGGATTGAATCTAAGAAATGAATTAAAAACCTCGATAGGTATTATGTGGGAGTCAGTACAAGTTAAGTATTGAGTGAAGTAGAACACAAAGTCTTTCTTTTATTTGTTAATACACACACAAAAAGAACCTGCCTACAACAAGTCATTAAAATTGTATCTTAGACAAAAAAAACAAAAACGTATCAGTTTGTTTACGTGAGTGGGTGAAAAGTAACTACAACTACAACTAAAAATAAACTTGTGTACTTACATTTCTCGAGTCTCCTAACCAATCGACTCAAATTAAGCTATCAGATGGGGCCGGCCTAGAAATTGGGATATTTTTCAACTGCATACTGCTGCTGCTGTTTAATACAAACATATTTGTTTTTCATTTAACTAAAGTATTATTCTAGATTCGACCTTACTACAGTCTGCATCTTCGCTTTCTTTTATCGACGTTTTTTTTTTTTTTACAATTTAAAAAAAAAATCTTATCTTAACTTCCAACTTGTTGATTTATCCGAAAAAAAAAATGTTTTGATTTACGGCATATCAAACCTTTAATGCCGAGAACAATTATTTTTTTGATAAAATATATTTTTTTCTACGCAAAGGGGAAAAAAACGATAATGGTTTATTTTTGTGCAAAAAAAAAAAAAATTATGGTAATATGTAAAATGAAAAAGAATTTCATAAGTAATTTTTTACGTTATTCGCAATTACAGAAAAAAGGATCAACTAGAGTTGTCCAGTTCACAGTTCAGTTAGCTTAATTCTTTGGATCATAAGAGGCCGATATATCGGCGCTGACATTATAAGGCAATCAAAGAGACAACACACCAATATTTTGGCTTTAATATATACCTCTAATATGGCTCTGAGTGACTACTTGGTAAATTTGATAAGTCGGGGTTAAAAGGTTTAAGAAAAGAAAATATGGGATGAGATTATTTTCCTCTGAGACAGAAAAAGCAAGAAAAAGAAAAGGAAGAAACTAAACTTCCAAGTTTTCAATATTTTCCTTAAATGCGTCATAAATTTTACGTAAATTTGGAACTAATGGCGATAATGCCGAAAAACGCACTTGTTTACATTTTGGGGGAGTAAGAATATTTTGGTGGTTTTATTGGTGTGTGTTGTGTAGATTGAGGAGTTCTTCTTTGCTATGATTTAATTATTTCATATGGACATAAGAAAGTGGTTTATGTTCATTTATTACAACCCTTAAAAAAAACCTAAGTTTTTTTTCTTTCTAATAGTCACCTCTTTCTTCCACACTTCCACTCAGTCGTTACGAACACTTTTTCTTAAATAACTCCTGTCACCCCGATTAAATTGCAATAAACATAAACACATTTTCTTTTACCGAATAACTAACTTATATTCTTAGGTTTTAAAGAATACCTAGGCTATCAGCTTTTTGTTTCTCACAAAATATGTTGAGTTAGAGCAAGTTTTTTTGTTTTTTTTACTTTTAATCGAAACAAGGAAGACTAAGGAAGAAGGCATAAAAAATTATACTCTAACTTTTAAGACTTTTACTCATCAGTTTGTGTTCGCTTACCAAACAAACCCCCACAACCCCAAATCCTTTGATCCTGACATAGCAAAATTACCACTCTAGTCAATCAGACCCCCCCCTTTTTTAGAGGACCATATTAACCCATTAAACTCTAAAGAGCCGATATATCGGACCAGCGACCTAGGGCAAAAGAAGAAACACATATCGTCGTACTTAGTGACCACCAATATTTTAGCTTTATCCTTTGTACCCTGACTTTAATTACTAATTAGTCAATATGAGCCGTTCTAAAGGACCATAGGGTCGAAATGTCGGTCGTTGTCTTTTTTTGCTTTAGGTTACTAGGGCCATGATCGATCTTTAGGTTCGAAAAAAGGGTTAAGGAAGAAATATGGGGGTGTCTCAGGGCCTGGCTGATATATCGGCCGTTTAGATTTAAAACGGATCATAACATCAAACTAAATGATCAGTTTAGTTAATTATTGCATATGTGTAAAGTGCGAGTGTTGTGTCGTGTCCGTCCAGTGAGTGAAGTTTAAGTTAACACTTTGAATCCCGACTTATCAAAATTACTGAGTAGTCACTCAGAGTCGTTATATTTGATGAACATATTAAAGCCAATAAATTGAAGTGTCTTCTTTTACCTGATGTCAGGGCCGATATATCGGCCTCTTAGGGTTCAAAGAGTTAATAATAAAAAAGAAACCTTTGTGTTTTGTGGATTTTGTTTCATTTATTTTTACAAGTCTTGGTTTCTGTTTCGATATGAAAATATTATTTAAAAAAATGATGTGGGGGTGGTGGTAATAAAAGGATGATTGATAATTCTTAAATCCTTTGAATCCTAACAGGCAGTCGGGCCGATGTATTGGCCCTGCTGACGGCATAAAGCAAAAGAATACGCATCAATATTTTTTACCCTAATTTTTCATTTAACAGCTCTGAGTGACAACTTGGTAATTTTGATAATTCAGGATCCAAAAGATTAAAGGTTTTGCTTCTTAAATATGCATAAAAATCTGGCTTGATTTTTGGGTGTTAACAAAACCACGCATGTTTTATTAATGATCGTGGCTAGGAAAATCAAATTCTAGTAGTCTCTACATTCCTCCATAACCTGCGAGTTTTCAGAGATTAAAATTAAGGTTTTCTTTGTTTTTAAATGGTGGTACTTTTAAAACCAGATAATTTTTAGTTATATTAAGAGAATGGATTGTTTTTCATTGTAGACAGAACCACTAACTGTACTTTCTGTGACATGCTGGATTTGTACTTACTACTACTTATGCTGCTTGTGCTGTCTACCCAGTGTTGGCTAAAATAAATAAATGCATTTCTTTTTAAAATCTTTGACTATTTAGTTGTTTTTTTTTCCCTTTTAATGTAATTTATTCTATTTTTCTAATAAAAAAAAGATAAACAAAAAAGTTTGTTGACTCTTAGGAAAAAAAAATGTTTAAAAGTGTTTAGGAGTTTTTTATTTGATGTTCTAGAAAATTCAGTATTTACTTGAAAAAATTAATCACCTGAAAGTTTTGGTAATATATATTTCTGTCCCTTCCCTGATATAAATTAAGAATTTTTCTTTTTTAAAATAATTATTTAGTTGTTGGTTGCAAGCGATAAATGCAATTAATCTTATGTGAACTTCCATCTGCGTGAACAGACCACACCACACCAACCACCACCACCATCAGTAAATGAATGATGCATGCGACGAAATTTCCTATTAAGACTGTGAAAAATAAAAGTGTAAAAAAAAAAACCAAAACATATATAGTTATTTTTTTTATTTCATTATTAAAAAATATATAATATCTAAACTTAAAAATTATAATAATTGAGATAGAGTTCATTTAAAATAAACTGGAACCCGAACTCAATATTCAACAAATTTTTCCACCGAGTGATTTAAATTTAAGTAAACTAGTTAATTTCAGAAAAAAAACACATTTGAAAAAATAAAAATATGTAATTTTTACAACTTTTACTTTTATATTGAGTTTCAGGTGATATTTTTTAATTTTCAATTGATACAAATTGAACGAAAAGAAATAGAGACACCAAAAAACCACGTGTATTTATCAATTGGTTGTTTGTTGAATGTTGCACGGAAAACTGAAATGATTTTTGATATTTTTTAAAAACTTTTCAAGTCAAAACTAATAATTTAAAAAAAATCATTTAACTCTTTCTCACAAAATAAATTTGTGTAATCTCGAGATTAAAATGGTTATTTTTTTTTCTTCAAGCAAAAAAAACGAATGAAATAAACTTTGTAAAAAAATTACTTAAAACTTTTAATAGGACGATATTTCGAGAAAAAAAAATCTCAATTTTAACTAATGTTAATTTTAAAAGATTTCGATTAAAAAGTAAACATGCTTTGGCCTTTATTATTTTTTTAAATCCTTGAGGTGATAAATTTGATAAGCGTTATTATTCGGACTATTGTCCGCATTCATTCTCTCCCATGGTCCCACTAACTGCGTTATAACCGAATTAGGATATTTACTTGGTCGAATAAGCTTAAGAAGAAGCACCCTCCAAGTAAGGCACAAGGCTATTTTATGTGCTCATTATATACGAGAGCTTTTTTTATGTAATTAGTATGACCGTGGCGTGGCCCTTATCATTTGGGTCTAATGTGTTGAGTCACTTTCATTGATTTAACGGGTCTGATTCACCCTTACCCAAATTTTTGAAATACTGTCTGTTTACTGGGAGTTAGACAACTTCAACTTCAGAAGACCGAAAAGAAATAATTCGGTTCAAACGTAGTAAGAAGACACTAAGGATGAGGACAATAGTCTGAATAAACGCCTGTAAATTTCTTTTGTCTCTTTAAATAACAAAACTAAAAAAAAAAAAAACAAAGTTTTTGAGTAAATGAATAAATAATAAAATTAACAACTTTTCTGTAAAAGTTAAATTAAAATTTTAAAAAGTTATTTTCTGAATGAAAGTGTTTTTTTTTGTTAAAGTCTAGAGCACAGTGGCAAGGCAACAAAACTAACACTGCAAAAGTTGTTCGCACACAAAACTTATAACTTAAATTATAACTTAACGCTTTCGAATTAAAGGGTAAACAAACCCAATTTAAAAGGTGTAAGGAAAATATCTTAATGTTTGTTTTATATTGGATCTATAATTTTATTTGCTTCTTATTATTCACCCTCTAGGAGACAAAAATAGTTCGCTCTCTCTCCCTTTGAACCCCGACTTATCAAAATTACAAAGCAGTCATTCATTCATTCAGAGTCGTTATATTAGAGGATAGGAACATAAAGCCAAAATATTGGTGTGTTTGTTTGTGTCTTCTTTTGCCTTGTGTTGTCAGGGCCGATATATCGGCATCTGAGGGTTAGGTTTAATATAAATTCAATTCGGTCTAAGCGATTATGGTTACTCCTTTGGACCCTACGAGACCGATCGGCCCTAACAACATAAGGCAAAAGAAGACACTCCAATAATTTGCTTTAACGACTGAGTGGAGTGAGTGAGTGAGTGACTACTTGGTAATTTTGATAAGTCGGGGTTTAAAGGGTTAATAATGGAAAACAACTTTAATTCCTAAATTCATAAATGATGGAAGCAAGAAGTTTGCGCTGCCGCTCACTCTGGCTGCTGTTAGTGCTGTTTCAACCAGGGTCTATGGATCCTCAGGAACCCATTGCGGTGAAAGTGGAATGTCCACAGACGAAAATCACAACAATTTGGAAGTCCACACAAGTAATTATGATGATTGTGGAAATAATTTATTTGTATAAAATTTACTTTTCATACAAAAATAAATCCCAGTTAGTTAACATATTTGGGAAAAAATATTAGTGTTCCTTTTTTTGCCTTGGGTCACCAGGGCCGATATATCGGCTCTTTAGGGTTAAAATTGTCAATGACAGTTTTCAGTGTATTAAGATTTTTATATTCATTTTTACTAATGGTTTTCAATAGTGGCGGCAATTTTTTAATGTATGATTTGACTAACCCCAATGATTGGGATTAGGATTAGGGTCCCTAATCTCAACTCTAAACCTAACTCCAACTTCAACTGACAGCCAGTAGTCAGCACTCTCAGTAGCAGCAAGACCCACTTCGGCCTCGGTAGCAGTCAGCACCGAATAATACACCTAAAAATCAACGTCAGGTGAGTGTAGAGTGTACAGTTGGACAAGTTGGCGTTGGAAGCTACATTTACCAAAAATTGATATTATTAACAAATTTGAAATAAAATTATTTGCAAAATGATTCTTTTATTTCAATTGCCTGAAAAAAGTGCTGATGAAGAGGCGAGAGCACAATACAACACTCAGACGCACAGGCACAGCCAGCAACAGCACAGAGACCACACTCACAAGAGGCAGTAAGAGTGACTGGACTGACTGCAGGTAGAGACAGTAGTGCTGCCACTGCTGCCGCAATTTAGTGCACCCACTGCACCACACCACACAGCACCACGCCAGTCACCACTGGTAGTGGTTGGTAGTCGCACTAAAGAAGGCATTAGGCAGGCCTCCCTCCAAGCTATATTTACAAAGCTTAGCTTTGCCCGGCTTTTTCAAATACATTTATAACTTTTTTTAACCAATATATAAACTTTAAAATAAATTTTTCATAAAAATATATATCTGATTATTCAATATAAATATTGGTTTATTTTACAATTTACAAAATATTCATTTACATAAAAATATTTAACCGTTGAAGTTTTGTCAAACCACTGACACTAGATTTTGTTACTTTTTCATGATTACCAAGAAGGTCACTTTACAATCAGACATTGCTTATAGAAACCCAGGCAACATTGGGTTAATCTGCTAGTAACCTTTAGAATTTAACGGTTTAACCCTAGACCCTAGAGGGCCGACATATCGGCTTTGAAAACATAAGGTAACAGAAGACATATATATTCTGTTGTTCCATTGATATAACAGCTCTGAGTGACTACTTTATAATTTTGATAAGTTAGGGTCGAAAGGAATTACATTTATTTTTGTTCATTTACATTTCTTACTAGCCCCCTATGTAATTAAGACCTGGTTGAAGTCACACCTGGATTTGTAAGGTTAAAAACAGTTTTTCTTCAGTGCTCTCCTGCTTCTTCACTCTTTTAATCCTGGAAGGGCTGATTTATCGGCCTTTGTAACTTAAGGCAAAAGACAATAAAGCTGATATTTCGTCCCTGCGTGGTCACTGTTCCAGGGGTCACTCACTCACTGGTGGTGGTTGTGATTTTGGTCTTGTCCAGTGTGGATTGTACAAAAAAAGACTGATGATTGGCTAGTTGGTAATTATTTTATTAAGCCAGAATCCAAAGGTTAAAAAAAATGCAAAAAGTGATAATAAAAGCAAATAAACTTTACCCACCCGTATGAGTTCTGAGATGAGCTTGTAAGGATTTTTCCCTAGGAAACACTCTTCGACAAAGTTGACACCGAATTTGACTAGCAGACGAAGAACCTTGTAACATTAAAGAAGTGATGCTGTCAGCTCTGGGACGTCCTCGACGAACATTATCTACGGTATAATGCCTTTTATATTGGAGACTATTGTTATTTTGGTCCGGGGGGTCTAAGCTTAACTCAAACGAAATATGATTTTGACGCTGTGGTTCGTCTTCTTGTAACTGACTATAGTCATCAACCGTAACAGCCGACAGTGGTAAAGAAGCAACCCAAGGAGCTAATACTCCCCCGCAAGATATTTCGGGCATTTTCCTAATGTCCAGTTGAGTGCAAGATGCAAGGCACTGCATACTCTCCCTGATGCAAAACCTTTACACTGCAATTGGCCGGATAGCCTAAAAAGAAAAACATGATCGGACATGTCTAAAACTTATTTATTTATTTATTTCATTTTTAAGCAGACGCTTTTACTTAGCAACCACAAAACTCAGTATTTCCCGCGATAACGGAATCATGGGTAAAACATAAAAATTATAAAATTCATTTTTATTTTCAAGGTAACAGATTACTATATTTTGTATAAAAATAGTTTTCTGGCAATAGATTATTGAAAAATATACAGTTGATTTAATCAAATTTGTTAAAGTATAAACTAGTAATTGAGCACTTCCCGCCATATTCATTACCTTATATGGATAGTGACGTCAGAGATCCCATGATTCCTCAGCAGTGTCTGGGCTGACACGCCATATTGTACAGCGGTAAGCAGGAGTGGGAAGCCGTCAGTTTTGGAATCCATTGACATCCTCTAAGAACAGAGGAACGATGGAGAACCAATACGGCATAGTTGTTTCTAACAAATATGCGCTTTTCCTTAACGAAAATGATGATCCGATGGACATCCTTCGTCAGCAGGCCGAAGCCAAGGTAAAAAAGAAAGACACAGTTAAAAAAGAAGTCGATAAGACAAAAACAGCAAAGATAAAGACTAACAAGAAGTCGGTCGCTCCAAGCCAGCAAGAGTCCAAGTCCAAAACCCCAGAACAATCTTCTCAGCGGAGAGAAGGTAAATCATCATTTTTCCATTTTTACCTTATAATTCTAAGTTTATTGCATTGTCATTAAATTAGAAACAAATTGATAGAATCTAACGTATGCTGAGACAGTCTTGGTCGGCCATGATAGCTTCCACATGGTGCGTCTCATCTTTTATTACAATCTCTTTGATTTTTGTTCTGTTCTTGTCATTCAATTTTTATATTCAGTTTTGCACTTATTTGCGTGAGAAAAAATTCTGCCTAAATTGGTTTCTCTAGATTTCCCGTGTATGAGATACGATCTTCGTTTTTTTTCTTTCTTTCTGATACTAAATGTCTGCATGCTGTTTTGGCAGTGAAATAACCTGTCTTAATTTTGGTCTCCATGGCTGGTGATTGCGAGGTGAAGGTCACTACTGCCCATTTATTAACTGAGTAATTTGTCGGACAATAACCTTAACACTGTTTAATTGTGCAAACAATCGATTCGGTGTGTATTAAGTATATTTGACTGATAAACTTGCCAAAAATTAGGCAATCTTTTCGGTGATTGTGCTGGATGTTTTGGGAGATGTATGAGTTTTTAGCATCGTCTAGTAAGCCCTGCCTGGACCAACATGGCGGATGGGAGAATGCTAAAAATCTATACTCACCGTGTGTTCGTCAGTCTTTTTTCTTTTTCAGATTCTTTCTTTAAGATCTTTTGTTTTCAGTAATTTCATTTTAATTAAAATCGTTGCATCCTTCTTGCTTAATTGCAGTTGTATTTGCTGCCTAGTTAAGTGACAAATTTTATTTAGAGGGTTACTTAAGACCTTAAAATCGTTGCATTTCTACTCGTGTGTTAAGTCACGTGTATTTAGTAGAGTAAAAATGAAATAGATCTATATGCCAATTTCAAAATTATTTATTGACGTTAATAAAAAAAAAAAAAATAAAGACTAATAATTCTCTTATGCTATTGTAATTAAATTTCATTATTACTATATAATGGAATTAAATTCATATGTATATAGGAGGTATATGTATGAAGAGAATAAATCTTTTAATTTAGTTTAAAAAAATTTTTCTTGCAATATTTTATTTCCTTTTTATATTGAAAATAACTAATCATTTGATATAATTAGTTTCACAATTGATTTTTAACCTGGATTTATTAGGTTAGCTAAACGGATCTTTGTTAATTTTATCATATGAAAAATTGTGATCTGAGAGGAATTAAAATTTACAGATTATTTTTAATAAAAAAATAGGTATATATAGTTCTAACTTCTCGTGGAGTGCTCCATGTGCTTCCGATTTTAAACCCCTGAAAGTTGGGGAGAAGGGGATACCTGTTGTCTTTGTCCCTCCTCTCTTTTCCTACCTGTCTCTTTAGTCAAGGGTGTAAAAATAACTTGTATTACTTATAATGATTGCTTTATTTTTTTTTCCTTCGAATTATATTTCCTGTATTTCTAAATCAACCGAGAATCGTTCCTTTCTTGTGATGAACAATTGTCCCAAAAGGCAACGAACGATCGTCACACTCCATGTGTGCCTCTGTCGTCGTCGCCACCGCCGCCATGTTTTCTTTCGGGCTGTGCAATCGCCATTTTTCTTCTCCTTCTTTCTCACGCTGCTCCACCACCCCGCCAAATAGTTAGCATTAAAATCACCCAACACTTTTAAATAGCGAAGTAAATTATTTTTTTAGTTTTAAATTTAAATATTTAATCATACTTTAAAAAAAAACTTAGTTATTAAATACACCCTCCCAAAAAAAACAAAAAAACTATGCAACTTATTTTACTAAAAAGTCAGAGCGAACGGCCTAGTTTCTTATTGAAATTTTTTTTATTCAAAATCCTATGCTGATCCGACGGCATGCAACGTGACTTAAATCACTTTAATTAATTGCCCATTTATTTAAAAAATTAATTCTTAAATCTCTTAAATTCTTTTTAATTCCGAAAAACAATATTTGATTTTATATCTGGGTAGTAAATACTTTTCATTTTCAATTTATTTAGCCGTAGAGAACAACCGAAGAGAGGGAGCCCCACGTGGTCAGGGAAGAGGACGAGGTAGAGGAAGCTTTCGGTCTGTCAGAGAACCCGAATCCCGGGATTCCAATGAGTTTGGTGAAAATGAAACAGATCGGCGACCTCCACGACGAAGAGAAGAATTCTCTTCAGAATATCGGTGAGAATTCTTTTTGTTTCGCTTAATTAGAAATTTTATTTTTGTCTTTTGGAATCGTTAATTTTCATTTTGATGTTTTGTTAAATTATATATATTTCTCTATTCAGAGAAAGATCCGAAGGCTTTGGCCGTTCTGGAGGATTTGGTCGCTCTGAGAGTGGCTTTGGCAAATCTGAGAGCGGTAGTGGTGGCGGCGGATCTTTTGGTGGACGTTCAGAAAGTTTGGGATTCAATCGCAGTTCCGAAGAAGGCAATTTTGGACGTTCTGAAGGCTTCCGAGGAAGAGGTCCCCGTCGCGGTGGCCGAGGTGGAAGAGGTCGTGGTGGCCCTGGTGGTCAAAATTTCGGAGACCGGACTGGAAAGAGAGAATTTGAACGACATAGTGGCAGCGATAAAACGTGAGCATAACAATGAAATAATCTTTTAAATAGTTCACAACAAAACCCTGCTTTCTCTTTCTCTTTAGATATCCAATTTGTCACTCTTGCACTATCTTTTCAATCCAACTTATATCAACTAAATTATATAAACGCTTTTTTATTTTTATTAATAATTTTTTGGAAGATTTTGATGTATTTCCACAACTGATTTGCTGAATGTTAAAATAGTGACATAATAATCCTAATTTAATTTCGTATTTAATAGTCTAATGTATTGAAATTTCAAGATGCTCTGTAAACAATACAGTTCTTATCACTGGTTTATTTATAATAACTCTAAATATATATAAATTAAATAGAAAATCCAATATCAATGCTACCATTTCAATATAAAAAAAAAAATCTAGTTATCAAATATGAATGTAAAAAAAATTTGTTTACAATTTTAAACCCCTAAAAATTTTAACTAAACATCTCAGTTAATTTTTATGATTTAATAGAAATTTGTTATAGATTTGTTTATAAGTTTTTGACTAATTATTTTAAAAGCATCCAAGAATCTTTTCTAAAATTTGTAATTAAGTTTTTGGTTCTGTATTAAAACAATTTATTTTTGCGTATAACTTATCAAATTATGAAAACTTTTTCTCTCATGTATTTATGTTGACTCCTTTTAAAATGTTTTCAGTTCAGGTCTTTCTAATTTTATATCCTTAGTTTAGTAATATAATATATATCCGCTTCTAATCGTCTTCAGTTTAGTAATATAACGGTCCTTACTATTAAATTGTATTTAAAATATACATAAAATATCACTCTTATCATTCAAATCCGTTTTGGCAATTAAAATTTTGTTGCAGCAAATCTTACAATGTTTAACTTTAATCACCCAAATTCTCTAAACAAGTACAAATTTAAAATTTCTGAAATCAAAAATAAATGTCTTAAGTGTGTAAAGTATATTTGATAACCCTTTATGCAAAACATGCAGCTTCATACTTTCTCTAAATCAAATCTATATCCCATCAATACTAAAAGATAAAAAAGACTTTTTCTTTTCCAAAAAACGATTATGCATTCCATGTTGTAAATTGTATTCATACCCTTCAGAAAGGTATAAATCCCCATTCCCCAACTGTTAAATAATGCCGATGATCATTTAAAAAAAAATTAACGTTTTTCAAAAAATGATTCTGTATTAAATAACCCAGGTTGACATGCTATAAAACAAAGTGTTAATAAAGTTCTGTAACCATTTTTTTAAAATGTATTTTATTAACCCAATATGGATTAAATTAAGGTAACAATTCCTTTTAATTTCTAAGATAAATCGTTAAACTTACATGCAGTTTTCTCATAAGATGCTGAATTAAATGGAGACGAATTGCTTCCCTTCAATTGAATAGAAGAAATATCTTAATTTTGTACTTTTTCTTCAGTTAGCTTTTTCTTAAATATGCTAGAGTTAAATGTCTTAAATCCACAATCCAAAGGCATTAATAAAAAAAATATTCTATAAATTAAATTTTAATAAAAGTATGCTGGCTATTAAGACAACTTGCATTAAATGTTTTCCTTTTGATCTTTTAAAAATTCTTATGCAGTTTCATTATATAATTACACAAAATTACTTAAAATCAATTATTTTGAATAACCAGAAAATATTTTCAGAATACTCTGCTAAAATGTCTTGAAATGTCATACCTATTTGAAAAACTTGAGATCCTCTTTTCTCTTACCTTGTTAATTGTTTTTTCATCTGTTAAAAAATACACTGTTTAATGTTAATGGCTTTTTAACTTCAGTTGGAATAAGTTATATTAAATTAAAAAGTCATATTGTTAATTTTCTCTTAATGTATCAAATATTTAAAAAAAAATTTTGTGGGCAGGAGGCAATCTTAAAATATTTACTTAATTTAAGAATAATTGTTTTATTTTTTAACTAAAGTTAACTAAAATTTATTTTAAGATCAGTCTCAATAGCTTTATTAATGTTTTATTTAAAGATTACATGAGGATTATTTTTCTTTTGGAATGATTTCTCATTTAGAAACCAAAAAGTTTAACATTCAGAAAATGATCAAAATCTGCTTATGAATAAAAAGCGTTGTTGTAATTTAGTCATAAATTGCCTTAAGTAACTCTTAATTTTGGTATTGAGCTGTTTAATGTGCAGCCGTGGGTATTTCTATTTGTAGTGGAGTGAAGGCAGTGGACAAGAGGGAAGGTGGTGGCTCCCACAATTGGGGAACAGTAAAAGATGACATGGAGTAAGTATGGCTGGAAACTCTTCATCAAATGCTTCCCTCCCCACTTAACTTACTCCTTCCCTAGCTTTTCTTATTATTACTCCTAACATTATTGCCCACTAACCTTTTTGTCCTGTCTGCACGCCTATAACCCATTTCCTATTTTTAATTCAATGATTATTCTTACCCTCTCATAAGTCCATGTAATTTATTTTCCTGTGTTTAACTTAATGAAATATCTTTATATATTTTTTTTCCCATAGAGAGCAGATGAAAGAATCTGAAAATCCTGATTGGAGCACTCAAGTTGAGGATGCAGAAAATCAAGATCCCAAGTAAGTAGGAATCTTATAACTTATATTATTTAATTATTGTAACTAGGGCTGTGATAATGTTTGTTTTTTTTAATATTGTCACACCCCTACTAATAACCATAGAAAAGAAATCGTAAAATCACAAAATAAAGTAACAGAATATTCTTTAAAAGTATTTTGCCACAACTCTAATAAAGCCTGTTAATAATGTGATTACTTATTTTCTAGTGAAAGTGCTGTGGAAACTAGTGAGGCCAACCCAGAAGTGCCTGAGGAAGAAGCTGTTGTCAAACAAATGACACTTGATGAGTGGAAGGCCATGGAAAAGAAAAATCGGTTTAAAGCTGAATTCAACATCCGCAAGCCTAATGAAGGAGTTGATGAAAGCCAATGGAAGAAAACCTATGTTTTAAAGAAGCACCGTGAGGCTGAAAATGATGATGAAGAGGAAGAAGAGGACGAAGATGAGGTAAACATTTTATAAGTACTTTGCTCTTTTAGACTGACCCTGTGATAATGCTGGGCTAACGGACAAATTTAATTTTAGTTGACCTTTGAGTACTAAATATTTCTATTTACTTTCCAAATAGAAAATTCACTAGCCAAACCATGTAATGCTATTTCCCGCTTATGAATAAACCAATAATTTTAGGTGAAGTTTTATTTAATTTTCAAATTCTGATATAGACAAATTTTATGGTAGGAAATTCAGCATTGCTGGTTATAAGGTTATCCCAATGCTATTAGTTTTTTGAAACTTCAAAAGAAGCCGATTGCTATCAGTTTTGGGAAATGATCAATTTTATTTTAGTTTGAGAGATATTTCTTTAAAAATGCCTTCAGTTAAAAAAGAAAAAGTATATTCTAATGATCTTTTTATTGTTTAAAAATAATTGTCTTTGCTCATTTTATTTTAAGAAAATATAAGTTGAAAAGACATTTTTCATTTACTAGTGGAAGATATGTCTGTGAAAAGTCACTAAAGTTGCCGACTGGAAAAATTACTCGCAAATGCAAGTGATTTACTCACAATGTAGAGCCCTGTAATGGCTTAAAATAATTTTACAAAAATTGTAGAATTGCTCACAATATTGCAAATTTTAAAGTTAAAGCTACTTAACATTAAAAGCAAACCTCCTCTTAATATACTCTTTTCCTTAAAAATATATAAAAAATTTCTTTTTTCTAGGGTTATGAAGATGAACCTCGCCGTTCGAAGAACATTCTTCATAACATCAAGATTACTTTCAATGATTCTCCCCGTCGTGGCCGAGGCGGTGGTCGCCGTGGACGTGGGGGTAGCGGAGGTGAAGGACGAGGTGGCAGTGAAGGCGGGTCTGGAGGACGTGGTCGTGAAGGTGGTGGCCGTGGAGGATCCCGTTCTGTCAGCCAGCGAGCCGATAAGAAAGGACCACGTGAATCTGCTCCATGCATGGATGATGAAAATGACTTTCCTCGTCTAGTCCATACTGCAGCATGATTGTCTTGATCAGCCAAATCTTGTTGGATATTACCAGGAAATACTGAACGTTTGTACTTCAAGAAACAAAACAAAAAAAGCAAATATGTTGATAGAAAACTGTTGAGCCAGGATTTCCAGCAAGCAACAAAAATTTTTTTTTTTTTCTATGCGGTTTCATTACCAAATTTTTCACTTGAAATCAGTACTGCATGAAGTTGGGTCTGGCAGCAGCTCTTCTCCTTCCTCCTGAACAGTCCACACAGCCCCCTTTTCCTTCTCTTCCTTTTTTTTTTTTCTACCTTGTCAGCCGCTGCTGATAACTTGTGACTCTGAAGCTTCAAGGATACTATTACTACTATTTCTTCTGACTGTTTTACACAGTGGTGCCCTAAAAGATGGACTGCTTATTTTGTGAATATTTATTACTCCTTGAGAGGAAATTGCCCTCCTCTTTTTAGTGGTGCCAATGGCCATCACTATTAGAGTAAAATTGGAAGTGTAATTCCATCCCCCATCTGTGGAGGGAGGAGATAGTAGAACTACCTATTTTCAATTTCCATCATTAAAGAGTAATGTCTAAGTGTGTGTTCTGATTTCCATCACTTCCCTGTTGCTGCTGCTGCTGTTGTTGGGAAGGAAGGGACTGTTCATGCAGCAACAGTGGCAGCAGCAATTGAAGGGCATCTGTCCAAAAAAATTAAAAAATTTCCCACCCTGCCCTCTCCTTCCCTTAAATGACTCCTGCCGACTATTTCCATTGGTAGCAGCAGCAGCAACAGCAGCATGTGATATTTTTTCTTTTGTGTTTGTGTGTGAGGACAGCTAGCCTCAGATTTTTGTCTTTCTTGATTCACTCCTCCCCCCTATATTCCCTTTCCATTTTCCAAATTGTTCTATGTGCCACTTGCGTATGTCCTGCTCTGCCCAGCCCTTCTTAGCTCTGTCCTCTTAAGCCTTGTTGTCACCGCGTTTGTCGTCTGCTGTTGCCGCCGGATCTCACTGACCTCTGCAGCTGTCGTCATGTACAAACTCCAGATTAAAAAAAAAACAATTACGTCATCTGTTTTTTTTTTTTTTTTTTTTTTCTCCTTACATTTATATATATACACATACACACACATAATTATAGATAGATATTTTATTATAAAAACATGAATATTAAAAAACAAAACAAAAAAAAACTTGAATAGAATGACATAGGTGTTTTGCCAGCAGGTGTTAGTCAAGATCAGCCAAGTGCTTCTTCTCCATTACTCGAGGGACTAACCGGTGCCTGAAGTGATAGAGAACATAATTTTTAGGCAAAATGGGATTGAAACAACAAAAGATATTTAATAAAGTTAAGAAAGCCAATTTTGATCTTATCAATGTTTATTTTGTTATTACTGCACTTTAAATCATTCACATTTAGTTATGTGGTTATTTGGATGTTTAACTCTGTTTTTTCTATTCTATAAATGATTATTGCAATAATTACCTTATAAGAACCAAAGAAATAATTCCAAATGGGAAGAACATTTGAATGTATGCAATGGGCACCAGGGCACAAAAGGCAAGTAGGAACAGCTGACTAAGTTGGAGTACTGTGTATTTATGGATCTCCCTCTGAGGCACTCGTCTAATGTAGTGGTTGGGTGGGTATGCACCCTGTACAAAAATTCAAACAAAGATTTTATTTATTAAACAATAATGAATTAGTAATGAGGATAAGCTAAATGTTCTTCTGAAATACTTACCTGTTCTGTGATGAGAAGTAAAGTTCGATCTATTATTTGTTTATTTGACAAGTAGGTAATACCTAGATAGAGAAAAAACCCATTAAGCACAGGGGGTGGTATGATGGTAAAGGGCCATGGCAGCAGCAGTAAAGACAGTCCCAACATGATGTGACTTATTAAACTGGTGATACGTGTTTCTCTCACATTGACGATTCTGTGTGTTAAAAAAAAATTACATTTTATTAAGTGCATTGTTTGTATAAACAAAATTATGCTCTTGTTGAAATAATTAAAAAAAAAAATGTAATTATAAAGCTACAATTTTAATTAGCTTTGATTATGGGGGTTTAAATTTTAGAAAGCATTGAAAACTTAAAATAATTTTATTTCCTTAGATTAAATTTCCAAATTTTCATTATGAAGTTATTATTTTATTTGGATTGGTCATAGCTGAAAATGCATTATTTGAGAAATTAGGGAAAAAATTTGTTTTTACTGCATTTATATAGAAATTAATATAAACATCTTTTTGAAATGAGCATTCCATTAAAATTGTGATTTTTTGCAGTGTGCTACTTACATCTGATGTATTTCACCCTGCTCAACCCTGTCCTCCATACGAGCCATACTCTTCACATGTAAGGGGGACACGTTAACAGCAGCATGCATCCATGGGCAACCAAACATTGAAAGAGGGATATTGATAAGGGCCACCACAAGCAGATCCCAGTGGTAGGTGTGGCCTTTTTTTAGTCTGTAATGATTTTTGAGAGGATTATTACAATTAGGAATTGGAATGTTTAGTTATTGAATTAAAAGCATAATTTTTAGAATGAAATTTTAGTGCATAATTTAAAATTCTTTTAATGTAGTTAGATATTTTTAAAAAAATTGAATAATTAAAACAAATCAGATTTAAACTCTATATAACATCTTGTTATCCTTGTTCAAAAATTCCTTATCTAATATTTGATCTAAGAAGTTAAATTTAAAAATTTGAATGATAAAATTTTGCTTACTTGTAATAAGGGTCACTGATGATAGAACTGGATATGTTGTGGTCAGTGAAGAAAAGAAGAGAAAGACTAAAACCCAAGAAAAAAGCTGTAACAATGGCTCCAGGAGAAAGCTGATGAAGTGGAGCTATCCGGAAAGGATTAATACTTGAAGCAGTTGCACTTGATGGTTTCACTACAAAAATGACAGTTTCTTGTTACAATATTTAACTAATTCTGTGAGTTTAATATTTGGAATAAGTGAAATTACCAAGCATGCTGTAAAAAAGGGCTCATCTACCTCCCCTTCATACCACTGATTCAATGGGCACTAGTAATAAGTTTACCAGTCATATATATTCACTAAGATTTAATAATGCAATCCTTTTTCTTCAAATGAACTATTATTAGAATTGACATTTTTATATGGCATTAAAAGAAAATCTTACACCATTCTAAGAAATCAGAAAGATTTCATCAAAATTTGAATATTTTTTATAAAAGATTCACTTTTTACTTACTCCCTTTATTTTTTAAAAATCATTATTTAGCGTAGACTTAAAAGATATTGTGAAAATTGGATGTAAAGATCCTAATTTTAGGCTGGTAGGCATCTTATAAAAATAATTTAGTTATCTTGTCAACATTTTGAGTTTTATGAAGAATGATAGCATTTTTGAAATTAATACTAGGTTGTCCAATTAAGCATTTTATTACAATAAATATGTAAATGTTTATTTGCATAAATATAATTTTTTTTTAATGCATGAGCTGTTTTTTAAATAATCAAAATGAATTTAACTAAAAACACAGGATGAAGATTTTCACTAATAATTCTGATTGATAGCATAGTTAAAGATCTTAATTTTCCCATGAGTGAAAAGCATGGCATTCAGATTTAAAGTATATTTTATAAAATATAACAAAACATTTGATATTTGACAGCTGAAAATTTTTTAAGCAAGATTAGAATTATTTTAAATACAATTTCAATGATCAACTTAGAAATAAAAATTTACGCCAAATTGGATTTACCATTTTTTTTAAACAAAGTTTTCCAAAACTTAAAATTTCTTATATACAAGATGTTTTAATTTTTACATTATTTTAATTATATGTTACTATTTTCATAGCTAAATAGACTTCTAAATCCGGCACACTTTTTTTCATAAAGCTTTTATATACAGTTTTAGTGGCACATCTGTGTGATTTACTAAAAGATGTGACCTGCATTTTCTCATGTTTTTATGTATTATTTTTGTTAACCTATATTCTTTCAGAAGTTTAAAAATTGTGGCAATCCCTACTTAAAAATGAACTTATCCATTTTGGCGTTAATTCACAATTTGCCTTATTAATATTTTGAACTTGATTAATTTAACAAATGTTACATAAAAAATATTGCCTTATGTTTGCATCATGAATCTTTAAAGATTAATAAAGAAAAAAAATTCTATAACAAACTATAATGTTACATAAAAAAGAATAAGTACTTGACATCAAATGCTGTGAAAAGCAAACCAGTTTTTCTTACTTGGAATATCTTTAAAAATATTGCTGATTGCTGTGATGGTAATGATGGCCAAAGGAAGAGCAAAGTCTGCTAACAGTTGGCGTTTTGAAGCACTTAGGAAAGGGCTGTAAAAATAATAATAACCCTGTTAATTGTATTCTGTAAATATCTATTTAAATTTTATGGTAAACAATGCTTTGCAATTTTACTTGGTATGGATTCTAAGAGTAAAAAAAAAATCTTATCCCAGTAATTTCAGTGACACAAAGTTGAAATTTTTGTTGATTAAATCATAAACCCCTTCCATAAATTGCAGTATATTTAAACTCATAGTTCAACATAATTGCTCAATTCCTGAACAGTCTAAATATTGATAATGAATCTTAAAACAATTTATTTCTTTAGTTTTAAAATATTATATCAAATACTTGAATTGGTTTATGAAGAACATTTCAGTTCAGGTTATGAATATGACTCCTTGCTTTCCCATTAAATTGACAAAATAGTTTTTTTTAACCTAGTTTTCCTGCTACATTTCTTAACTGTATATACGACAATCAACAGCTGTTGTGTCTCCCAAAAAGTTTATTACTAACCCTAAATTTTATAACAATAGCTTATCAGAAAAAAATTTTCTGATTGGAGTTGGACAAATTAATTAAAAACAGTTTATTGTAATTGGTAACCAAACATTGCTTAAAGGTTTAATGATACAACTATTAAATTATCAAATTTAACTTTTTTTTTTTTTTAAATACTGAATAATTCTTTTATATATCAAACATAATGATTTGAATTCAACAGATGTCAATTTTATTAGTAATTTTGTATTTTGAATTGCTCAAAAACTAATTAGAATTAACAGATTTAAAAAAAAAAAAAAAAAAAAAAATCTAAGACTTATTGCTCAAACTAGTAAAAATAATTAGTCATTGGAATTGATAAAATATTTTACTAACTCTATACAAGATGAAGCATTAAAAAAAAGAACTTAAAACGTTTATGAATTGTAAGTTTCATGTACACAAATAGTTACTATTTTTTTTTTTTACCAACATTAAGTTACCTGTCTTTAAAAACTTTCATAACCAGTTAATCTTTTGTTTATTGAAGAGTTTTGTTATTTTGAACTACTTGTGATTAAAATAGGCTTTAAGATAAGTACTTATCTGAAATGATATTTTTATCACTGCTTGCTTATACATGCAATAAACTCAACCATCAAATTAATATGTTCGATTAATTTGATCATCGATGTAAAAAAAAAGCATGTTTTTGGTTAACTTTATTTTTTAATTTACACTATTCTAGATTAGAAAGTTATAATTAGGTCTTATGAAAATTCTATTTAAAACAAATGCAATATCAAGTTAATTTACTTAAGTGACCAGGCATCACTTAAGTAACTTAAAAAAAAAAAAATTTTCAACGTTTCTTACGTTTTTGAAAAATTGGACAATGTGGTGATCAGCCAAAGTGTAGAGAGCATAAGCAGTAAAAAGAGAAGACTGATCTCTCGATGGCAGGTAGGAGTAGATGGGTGGTTTTCCTGAGTTTCTTGGACTGGGTTTGGATCAATGACAGATACAAATCTTGGGTGACCACTATGGTATGGCAATGAAGTCAAATTCCAGTGATGTGTAGTGATAGTCCTTGGATCACTGTTGCACGAACTGTAATATTCTATAAAATCTGTAAGAAATAGTTTTAGAATTCTATTACAAATATTGAGCAGAAAGATTCAGTTTTAATGATGTTAAAGAAAACTTTCAAAAACTAGTACAAAAGAATTTTGAATAAAATGTGTGTGATTTTAAATGTGATAATCTAAGATTGATAGAAAATTAACTTATAAAATAGGATTTACTGGGATGTAATGCGTTTGTCTCCAATGAGTATCAAACAAAAACTGAGTAGTTATATTTTTACATATTTAAAATTTGAGATTACTTCTATAAACTGAAAAATCTAAATACATACTTATTGCTTTAAATGGTGTACAATTATATACTTTAATCACTAAGTAATTTTAGTACAGAATAGAAATGTATTTTTTGGATTTATAAAACTGCCCCTAAATATAACCCTACTTTTTCTTATTTATTCAATCCTGCGTTCATGAACTAAAAATGTGCTTCATTCTAACAAAAACTATTAAATTATATTTACAGTTTCTGTTGATATAAATGTTAAAAAAATAGATTTGTCATTTATTTAAAATGAAAGTAGTAGCACTTTCTATTGATGGAAAAAAAGATTCTTGGAATTTTTCTTGTTGCCATTTTTGATATGTTTATTTTTTTAAGGTAAGATTTGACTTTCAGAGAAAATCTCTGCCCCCCTTTCTCTCTCTTTACCTGTGAATTCTATGCAATTGGCTAAAATATTTGAAGCAATTTTACCATTAATTCCGTGATTACATGTCTTCTTTTCAGACTTTCAATGAGACTAAACTAATTAATCGTTACTTTCAAACAATTTCCTTTTGATTTGATGGCTCAGTATCTACTATAATATCTTTTCTACATTTTATAAAAAAAAAAAAAACACCAACTCTTAGCATAGATTACTGTAGGCATTACTGTACTTTGGACAAACTCTTAAAATTATCTAATGTGCATGACAATATGCTTGTGCATAGCTTAATCCTCTTACTACTATAGCAATAAATTTTAATAATCTGATTTTTTTTTTATACTTAGAGGGTGCTGTTAATAATAGAATCCATGTTATTTATTAATTCAGAATCTATTTTTTCTTTTTTATACTTCAATTTTAACATGCTAAAAATGACTCCACTGAAATTAATGTATAATTGTAAATTGGTCCTCCACTTTTTTTTTCTTTGTGTGTCAAAAATGTAAGTGTGGATCCAATATTTAGAAAAGAATGCTAAGCATAATCTCTGGTGCAAATAGTTAGGTATGAGTGATAATAAGTGTAAGCCAAGAAACATTAACTCACTGTTATAAACTTCACGCATTGCATCAAAAAATAAAATGAAAGCCACAAGTGCTGAGAAAATTTCTTCTGAAGATCTGTTTAAAAAAAACAAACCAAAACAGCAATAATAATAAGAAATATTATATAAACAAACAAAATTCTTTGTAAAACTTATGAGACCTTAAATAACCATTAATGTTTCATAGGTCATTAAGTCCTACCAAACCAAATGAGGTTATAATATATAGTATTATAGCTGGACTTGTGAAAAAAAAAATTCACAGGTTTGCAAAAAAATGTGTATGATCTCTTTGTGTCTTTAACATTTAAATCAATTTGTCAAAATATTAATGACTCCGAATGGTGAAAACACATTTAAATAGAGAAGTTAAAACCGCCATGTTTTTTCTAATTCTATAGTAATGTGTTTTTTTTTGTTCAATCGTTTACTTTTCCTAACATGTGCCACCTGATCTGTTGGCGTACGGTATTAGACTTACTATATAGTGGGCTACTTTACTACTGAAAAGGTTTGGAAATGAAGTTAAGAGCATTATAAATGAATTTAGTATAAAAAAAAAAGCATTAACTGCTTTTCTTATATAAAAGGCTTCCATAATTACACTAATGGCAAATCCCTGGTTGCCCTGGGCAATACTTGTAGTATGTTATATTGACATTATCTTAAGTGGGTCAAGATTTAAGATAATGAATATCATTTTTCAATAAGATTATTTACTGCAGTAATTTTCTTTGTTTCTTAAGATGAAAAATCTCAATTTATAAGTGCTAGTAATCAAATTATCTTATTTTTTGTAGATACAAAGAATTAGTTTTAAATAACACTGCCTCTGAACTTGATATACAAAATTTGAGCTGGTTTAATTCATTTTTATATTGTATTACATTTAATTTTGTGGTAATTCTATTGGTAAAGGTTTCATAGCCATTAGATGTTTCTTAATTAACTAATAATATAATTTTTGTATGAAATCAACTTAATATGAATCAAATTCTGTGGAGGGGCCACTATGCACAGCCTTCTTAATGAGTGTATAAGATTGGTTTCATTTTATTTTTTATCCTACTTATTTTTTCTCAAAATCATTAGTTCTCTCCATGATTTCTTTACAACTGGGTATTGGGAAAGTTGATTTGGCTTAGTAGGTAGACAGTTTGACTTCAGAAGCATAGTGCAACTGTTCGAATGCCAGTTCCATTTGCTTTCATAATTGGGAATGGAATGGAAGGTGTTTTAAAAACAACTTAGTGTATACATAAAATGATTGTTCTCAGCTTCACCAGATTTAAACCAGATTCTTTTTTTTTTTTACATTAAAAAGTTTTCACAATTGATTTTATAAATAAATAAATGTTCCATACTAAGTCCATAAAATTGTAACAATACAATTCAACACCTATTGTATAAAATGTGATTAACATTGTGTGTATTTGTGGGTCAGGTAACTCTACTTACCTTTTAATTTAATAATTAAAGACAAACCACCTTAAAAAAAACAAAAACAGTTTTCAGCATTGAATGACCTAATGAGAGTTGATATGCTGGTTAAATCAATCTACTTACCTTGATGACCATTTCTTTAGTTTGCACAAATCCAGGACTGTATAGGCAGTTAGAAAAATGGAATTCCAGAGTCCAACGCATGCAAACATGGCCAGAAAATTGATGTTAAAGTCATCACAGATTTTTGATATAACTGCAAAGTAAAATAAGATATTAGCATTAACAGCCTTAAGTGACTGCCAGTTTCTTGCCTGCGCAGTCATCAGATGACTGAAGGCTGTTGACTTGTGTCTATGCTTAACTAATATACACGCTATATCACTGATATTGAGCACTCTAACTATAAATATAAGCAATCTTACTCTATAGATTAATATATATATCATTCTAAATTTTAGCGAAAAAGTTTCTTAAACTGAGAAGCCTCACTAAAAACCATCTTTTTTTTTTTTATTTAGTATTTTATTAAATTCATTATTTTCATGCAGTATTTATCTCTAGTTTGTGTGTATATAAAGTTAAATCTTTCAGGGCTCTACAGAAAAATTTACCTTTATTTGTCCTTTAACCACTAAATATTTTGACTTACTAGCCAAACAGAAAAAGCCTTGAAATGTTATGAATATTTCACTATGAACTACTTTCTTTTTTTGCATAAAATTCTGTTGAATTTCTGTAGATATTTTTTTAACAGCCTTGTTAAAAAAATTCTATATTCTATTAAACCTTTTATGGCTTAAATTATTTGACTTTGCTCGTTTAATTAAAAAAAATTAAAGGTTAAAATGACTTTTTCATAAAGTATTTGGAAGATTGTTGAAAAAAAAAGGCGTTGCCACTTAAAAAAATCACTTGCAAATGTCAATAATACACTTCCAATGTAGAGCCCTGCTTTTATTGTTTTGTCTATATTTCTGGTTAATTAAAAAAAAAAAAAGCTTAATGATTATACTTCGAGTGAATAAAGTCAATGGAGCAGTGGTCAAAAGTATGTTCATGGCTTGACCTCCAATCAGGCTGAAAATAATTCCTCCCAAGCATTGGCCAAACAACACATTATGAAGACCTGCAAATATAATATATTTACAACTAATAGAAGTAAAGGGATATTTTAAGAAAAAAAAGGGAAATCATTTAAAAATGGTTTTTAATTTTTTTTTTTTTTTTTTTGACTTTAGTTCACATCTTACGTAGTTGTTGGGGTAGTCAAAGTGGCCCAGTGGATAGGCAATCTGACTTTGGAATCATAGCACGCGATTTTGTTGACATGTTGATTAATCATACAAGAAACAAACATAATATGAACCAATGGGAAGTCAATACAGCCAACAAAGAAACATGGAGAAGAACAATATATGAAAATAACTAAAAATAACAGAAGATATAAAAAAAAAAGCCCAACAACCACTGAATTCTGCTATTATCAGTTTTATGTGTAATTTGGAAATGACATTGAGATTAGATACTTGTGGGGAATCTGCAGTAGAGTTTAGTTTGCTAATGCAAGCCTTATGAGCTACACATGCAAAGCAGCAATCAGGTAAACAAGGGTAAGTGGCAAACTAAAAGAAGTGTAGGTATGTGGAATTATATGCAGACTCATTTTCATTCACATCTGTTATGAGAGTTGGCCTTTTACTATTAAAATGGCAGTCACTATTTTGGAAATTAAGAATAAACCAGTGACATATTCAGAGATAACAATGGGCAAAACTAAATGAATGTTTCTTAGCAAATACATTTGCGGTTTCAAGTCAAATTGTCCATTTGCAAAAAGGTCCAATTTGCTACAAGACCCATTCCAATTTTGGCCATTAACAATAATGTCCACAAAAGATTGTCCTATTATGCAAAATCATCCATTGTGAAAAAGCCCATTTTTTAAAAAAATTAAATTAATTAGATATTTTGTTTTTCTTGGATAGCAATGTCATTGTTTGGACGATTTTTGGTCTTTTCTATGGTTGTTAAAAAATGAATATTATTGTCGATGGGCAATATGGCAAATTGGACCTTTTGATTTGGCACTGAATTTGCAAGTGATATTTGATTTATAATGATTGTAGTTTAAATGGAATGATTAGAAAAAATAAGATTTGATTTGCTTACCAATTTTTCCATGTGTATTATTTTCATTTAACATTCCAAAGGCTAAAATTGGAAGTACACATGCAAAATAGAGGAAAAAAATGGTTGGTATCACTTTTTTCCAGGCTCTGCGGCTACAGACTCCTAAGAAGAAGAAAAAAAAAGAAATTTTTATTTTCTGTGTTTGATAAAATGATTATGTTGGATTAATTTTAGTCGAAATGAGACTGTATTTTCCTCTCTCTCTCTTTCCTTCTTCCTCAATAGTGTATGATCGTTCATATTTTTAAAAAGGCTTAAATATAATGGAATGTTCTAACGACCAATCAGAGAGCCCGTAACGGAAATTACAAGACTATTAAATAAAGGCGCGATTTTGAGCTAAAATTTGGGAAGAAAAGGAAAAGAAAATTTCATACATGGGATTTTACTAATTATTAACATTTAGAATTGATACCAAAAGACTAAACAACTGCCTTATGGATTTTTATTATTTGGGATATTAACATGAATATTTTTGGATTTACCAGGATTAATATATATATGGATTCACTTCATTCATTCTATCATCTATGAATTCAACAGATTATAAATTGCTATGAAAACTTGATCTAATCTAGAATTTAAACAAGGGATTTTGATTTCCTCCTCTTTTAATTCATAGAATCTAAACCTATTAATTATGAATATATTTCCATCAGTGTGCCCATAGAAATTAATCATACATTCAAAAATTACTTTTCTTGGTTTAAAGGGGAGTTAACTGCGAAAATTTATTTATCGATTATTCCCCTTTGATTTGAAAACCCTTATATCTGTATAAATGATAGACAAAAAAAAAAGACAAATTTCATTGATAAAATACCAAAAATGTAATTATTATTAAATTTAGATTAATCCCTGATTTTTTTTAAATTAAAAAAAAAAAAACACTATTATATTTCTTTAATAGATATTAATATATTATAACTAAAAAATAGGATACCTTAATGGTAAATCTTTAATAGAAAATTTCAATTATTACAGTAGAATTAGCCATATTTCTATTATAAGAATATTATTATACCATTTAAATCAAATTTTATAATTGATGTAGTTTATTCTTTTCAATTTTAATCTTAACCATTCAATCGCTATTTAATCTTTTTTTCTGTCAAGAGAAAAAAAAAGTATTCCTTTTAAAAAGGTTATTGAATAAAATTTCAGCCTCCAGTTAATAGTTCCAAGGGAGGTAACTGCAATGATTTGTATTTAGGTTATTCCCCTTGGACCCGAAATATTTCAATCCGGATTTAATAAATCTATTTTTTATCTAAATATCAGGATTAACTTTTATTTTACAATTGGCTAAATTAAGATGCTTTTATAATTAAAAAAAAAAAAAGAAAATTCTCAAAAGCAATTTCTAAAAATTAATTTGATCGTTATGATTGTTTAAACAAAGAATGATGATTGAAATTGATTACATATTTAATGAGTAGAAGAATTCATCTAATACAGGAGTCATGTAATATTTTGGGGTGTCACCTTAATAGAATTTGTTGTATGATGCATTTAGACCCACGTGTGGAGTTACCCTGGAGGAGAAACCAATTTACCTGCCTTAGCATATGGGCCTCTTTAAATTGGG
The DNA here is from genome assembly GCA_034780655.1 of Idiosepius hallami. NCBI lineage: Eukaryota > Metazoa > Mollusca > Cephalopoda > Idiosepiidae > Idiosepius > Idiosepius hallami. The sequence continues at coordinate 1,608,571 of JAUZSX010000006.1, read as the reverse complement.
GGAGTGTCTCATCTAGGTGAAGAGCCACACTGATTTAAAAAAAGTTCATCCAAGTTGGGGATGGAGACTGGAGCATAAGGCTAGCGACTCTTTATCGTGAAATAAGTATGCTACGGAAACAACGAAAATACAAACTTGTTGCCTAATGCACCACTAGGTGTAATGGTTAAGCATAGGGTTAGCGACCCTTTCTCGTAAAAACAACAAAAATACAAATTTGTTGCCCAATGTACTACTGGGTGTAACAGTAAAAACAGAATTAATAATGTGGCAACCTTTGTTATAAGTTATCCTTTAACAAACTGAGGACCTTTTTAAATTAACTTACCATCTTTAAAATCAGATTGATAATGTGGCAACCTTTGTTTCAAATCATCATAAATTCCTTGACCAATTGAGAACCATTTTTCTTCCTTAAAAAAAGGGAATTAGTTTTTCAGTTTTGTATTCAATGGAAATAAAATATTAATATATTAAACAGAAATAGAAATCATCAAAATGTTTTAATAGTTTTTATCAATAAAATGTATATGAATTTAAATATAAATTTTTTATTAAGGCTATAATGAAGCATTAAAGGTAATACTCAGTAATATTTCAGAGCTGTAACTCCATTTTCAAACTATTGGTCTTTTTTCGTGATTGTCATTGTGGGTTATTTTGTTATATTTATAGCTGTTTAATGGTTATTGTAGCTCTTTTTAATGTATTTCCTTCTCATTTCCTTTTATGTTTTTTTGTAATTGTTTGTTTGTCTCTCTTGATGACAATGTTGATTTTAGAAAAAAAAATTGATTTTAATAAATGTGTTTATTTTTTACTTCTATTCAAAAATACACCAACATACATATGAATGGATGGCACCCGTTCGTCTCTAGAGACGATAGATAAATGCAACTCGTGTTGATTCCGAAGCTGGAATAGTTTTTCCTTCTAGATGCCTGTCTTCCCAAGACTAAGGGTACATCAACCCAGTGGGTTTTAATAGCACCCCCAGATACTAACTTAGGTATTTTCCTGCCTGGCGCAAAATACAGTACCTGGTATTCGTAAATGGTCACCCATCAACTACTGACCAGGCTGGACATTGCATAACATACATATACATAAACATAGGGTAGCAACGGTGGAGCATTGGTAAAAGCTTGGGCTCTGGAATCGGAGGTGAAGGGTAACACCGAATGTAAAATGCCTGGGTAAGAGCACGTAAAAATGGCCTTGTGCCAAACTTGGGGCTGCTCACCAAGTAAATATCATATACATCAACACCCATAATAAATTCACACGTATCGAAATAAGTTTGGCAAGAGTGCCATTTCACGGAACAAATAGCCTCGACTCCTTTTTCACATAAAAGGAACGGGTTTTCTCTAATCACCGTTTTTTATGTTAATATGAAAACAAAACAATCGCTTTTTGAGACGTTAAGTTTAAAACTTCTTTTTCAAAAATAAACAATATAAAACTTTTTTATTTTAACAACAACATAATTAAAAAGAAATTTATTTTTAATCTTAAACTAGAAAGCAAAACTTTTTTTTAAAGAAGAAAATAATTTATAAACCTTTTTTATTAACTTAAACAACAACAACACGTGGTTATTTTTAAAAATTAATTGCTTATTTAAAATTTATAATTCTATTGGAAAAAGTTTTTCTATTTCAATCGTGATTTAAATCTTTTTTTTTGGTTTAAAATTGAAAATAATTAATTTAACAAGAAAACATGCAAAAATTTTTTTTGGGTTTCAGATTAGAAAAACGTTTTTAAATTATTTTCTTGTTTAAAGAAAGTTTTAATTGTTTTTTTGTTAAAAAAAAGGTTTTCTATTTTTTATTTTTGAAAAAAAAGTTCTGCTTATTTAAAACTGTTAACTTCTCAAATAGTACTGATTGTCTTGTTTTCATAATAACATAAAAAACGGTGATTAAAGAAAAAACGTTCCTTTTATGTGAAAAAGGAGTTGAGGCTATTTATTCCGTGAAGCGGCACTCTTGCCATAAGTTTTCTTTGATTCACCTTTTCGGGTTCAGTTGGTTCTTCTTGCATACGATTTTTGGCATTTCTAATGAATTTGCCGAATAACATTCGTGTCTCTTCTTTGAGAATGTTCTGGAATTCTTCGATGGTTTCTGCTTCCCTCAAACGGTAACGGCATTCCATGTCAGCAAATATTGTGCAGAAAGTTCGAGCCATTTCCAGCGCAGACTTTGTACTTTTCTTAATTCAGGCATTTAAAAAACAAAAATGAGAATATTATGACAACAAAGTGATCTCCCTTTAATCGATACAAAAAAAACATTAAAAAATGGTTGTGGATTAGTTTGAAATTATGACAAGGAAAGAACTTGTGGCGATTAGCCACAATTTTAGTAAAAAAAATATATTTTTGTAAAGGTTCAAATTCAAAAAAAATATTTTTATTTTTGTACAAAGGAAGAAGATAAGAATTTTTTAAAATTAATACAAATAATCCAATGATAATCCTGGCTTTAGAAAGTTCCAGCCCAACTCCTAATATGGTTCTCATTCAGCAGACGACAATGAGACAATTTTCTGCCGAAATTAATGAGCCAACTATTTTTAATAAAAGGGCTAGAACTTTCCCTGCTCAACCAGTGGGATTTTAAACTTTGGTCCATCCACTCATGTTATTTTTCTTTTGTTAAAATAAAGTTTATTTTTAAACTTTAAAAATCAATTTCTACTTTATTTAATGTAATATGGGTTTAATAATTATTCTATTGTAAACGATACAAACACTTAATCCCATAAACTCAGTAATAGTTGAATAAAAATGTATTAATGAATTTATAAAAAAAAGGGTGAATTGAGCAATACAATGCCGTGCTTAGCTACCTAGCGGCCCTGACACAGAAGGCGCCTTGCGGCCCCCTTTCCCTTATAAAGGCAAGTTGCACCTCCAAACATACTGGAGCTTTAAAAAAAGACCATATATACATACATATACAAATAGAGAAAAAGAGATACTAAGAAAAAGAGTTTGATTGATAGATGTATATTTCAAGTGTGATAATAATTTTCTAGTAAATTCTAATAATTAATTAATTTGGTATTCTTTTGAATTACTAAAGATCTGTGAAGCCAAGGAGCCTTGCGGGCCCCTAGGGAGCTTGCAGCCCTCCCCCCATAATTCTGGGGTCTGTGGGAGCCCTAAGCACGGCCCTGGAGCAATATCACCAAGGAGGAGTCTTCCTACTCAACAACAATAACAACAGCAGCAACAACAACAACAAGGATAATTCACACAATGTCTATACTTGATATAAAAATCTCACCTCTTTATTTGAAGCAACAACAAGAATAACAAAAGACACTTCTTGACTTGTGCTTCCCATATTGACTGGATGTAAGAGCCTTGCAATGACAGTATGACGCTTGATTTTGGATGGCCATTCACAACTGAAAACAGAAATAAAACTTAAGTTTGGATGTGATAGAAAAATTATTAGAAAAAAACAAAAAACAAGAATATATATATCAGTGCTGACGCGTTTCAAATATTTTTCCTTCTTCAGGGCACATGTTTTTTCTAATAATTTTCTATCACATATTGTAGGGATTTATTTCTTATTTTTTTTTGCGACTGCTGTCCTCTTTTCTATCATTTTTACCTTCACAATCAAACATGGGGAAACTTTGTATCGTTATCAGAAGTAATAAAAAACCATTGTGCAATTAATAAAGGTGTTGCATTTCTACAGTCCTAACCAAAGGGTAATAATAACTAAAAATACAGTTCTATCAGACCATTATCTAAAGGTGAGGGTTTCAATCCCAACCAAGGGTAATAATAAGTATGAATCCACTTTGGAGTGCGCATTATCTGAAAGTGAGGTTTTCAACCTCCTCCAATAATAAGTAAATACATTGCATTAACTTAATTATGTGTTAACAGAAAAACAGTCCAACCCCATGGATTGAATAATGGGTTAAGTTTGAAGTTCTGTAAATACTACTGAATATGACATGAAGGTTTGTGAGTTTTGTTATATTTATGTTTGATGAATGTGGGGAAAATGTGTAGTGTTGCAAATAGATAAATAATAATAAATGAATAACAACAAAAATAAGGATAAAATTAATATATTTAAAATCAAAATAAATAAATGAACAATAATGATAATTTCAGCTTTTCATAACTGTTTGTTCACCTGAAGAAGGCTGAGCAGTCCATTGGCCAAAATATTTGAAATAGTAATAAAAAAAGTAAAAAAAATAGAGATTCAAATTATCAAGTCTCATCTCAAGGATTGTTAATGTTACAATGATAAAGATAAGGACAACAGTCCAAAAATTATTTGTACAAATTATCAAGCCTTATCTCAGTGATTGTTAATGTTACAATGATAAAGATAAGGACAACAGTCCAAAAATTATTTGTACAAATTATCAAGCCTTATCTCA